>VMDO01014440.1:0-54632 GCA_007922755.1 Pedetes capensis | reverse complement strand
TCAGAAAAAAAAAAAAAAAGAAAGAAATAAGGACATTCGCAGCAAAATGGATGGAATTCAAGAAAATTATTTTAAGTGAACGAACACAAACTCAGAAAGAGAAACACCACATGTTCTCACTCATATGTGGGAGATGAGTCAACATTAGAAGAAGGAAAAATCCTATACAAAGGTCAGATCATAATAAAAGAAAAAAAAAGCTAAGAATAGTATTATTATAGATGGTCTAGAAAATGCATGCAATAGTTCTGACAAGGTAAAAAGAAAGTTCACTGCAGGAAAAGTTTCTATCTTAAACAGAACTGGAACCCAAGGATATATAGAAAAATATTACCATAAAAGACAAGTAAATGATAGAGAAGTCTTTGATCGGGGGGTGGGGGGGTGGGATGGGGTGGGGGGAAGTGTACAAGAGGGTAAGGGGGAACCTATATGAATAATGTACACAAAAATGCATATATGGAAATGTCACAATAAAAAGAATGTCAGAATGAATCATGTTAAGGTGTACATTAAAAATTTCCAATTAAAAAAGAAGAAGAAGAACTAATGACTAGGAAAACTTTAGGGTAATTGGCCAGTCTGTGAGGTTACCATGGAAACTGAGAAACTTGGTATGGAATTGGTCATTGGATCCCCAAATGGACATTGAAATCATCTGGGTGACAGAAAAACTGTCAGACAGGAACTAAATTCTTTATTGACTGTGCATGAGTGACAGTTGAAAGGAAGGGTGGTACAAGCTGGTGGATCCAGTCTCAAAGGAGGAAGTGTTAATATACAAAGGTGAAGGGGCTTGAGTTAGAAAGGTTGCCTGCCAGCCTGGGGATGTAACTCAGAGGTAGAGGGCTTGTCCAGTACGCACCAGGCTCTGGGTTCAATCCCCAGAACTGCAAAAAACCAAGCCAAACAAAAAGCACCTGTGTCCTTCTTGTGGGTGTTGGATGTGTGGAGGATGAAGAAGGACCTCCTCAAACTCATGGTACAGCAGCAGAAAAGGTTTACAGTTAAAGCCAACAGATGAAGGAGGCTGTCGCCCGAGCAGAGAACAGCAGTTCCAGAGAATCCAACTCAATGGTCCACAGAGTTTTGAAGGCCAGTCCGGACCTAGGTGCAGAAGGGATGAAAACAGAGGCAGGACAGAGGAGAAGAGCAACAAGGCAGGTAGTAAATGACAGGGAGGCTCTCCAGAGCCAGGAAGAGGCTCACTTCAGCAAAACGATTTACTTATTTTGCTGTTGCTGCACTGCGGGGCTGAACCCAGGGCTTCGTGCATGTTGGGCAAGTGCTCTACCGCTGAGCTGCACCCAGGCCCTTTTTAATATTTTTTTGTGGGGAATTTTTAATGTACAACTCAATGGCTATCATTCTGACATGTATTTCATTGTGACAATTCCATATATGAATTTCCTTGTACAGTGCTCACATAACCTCCCCTTACCCTCTCGTGACCCTGCTCTCCTATCCCCACCCCCCCCAACCAGTGATCTCTTTTCTACTTATATGTCTTTTTGTGGGAATATTTATCTATATACACGCATCCCGATTTTGATTTGAGTCTAAGCTTTTTTCTATAGTGATCTCTCTTTTTACATTCTCAGCAGTATTACATGAGTGATCTAGTCTGTATGCATTATTGCCATCCTTTGGTATTATTGATATTATTGTTATTATTTCCTGTACTAATAAAGTTGCACTGTTTACATTGAGACTGACCTCTTCCCCCCTTCCTCCCTCCTCATTGGCCCCTTTTAAATTTTTTTTAAATTTTTAATTATTTTATTTTATTTTATTATTTTTTTTGCAGTACTGGGGTTTGAACCCAGGGCCTTGCGCTTGTATGCTCTGCAAGTGCTTGACCACTGAGCTGCACCCCTGGCCCAATTTTTTTACTTTTTTGAGACAGGGTTTCACTAAGTTACACAGACTTCCTCTGGTCTCGAACTTGCAATCCTCCTGCCTCCGCCTCCCAAGCTGCTGGGATTACAGGCGTGCGCCACTGCACCCAGCTTTTTAAAAAAATTTTTTTGAGACAAGGTCTCACTAAGCTGTGCAGCCTGCCTCTGTTCTTGAATTTACAATTCTCCTGTCTTAGCTTCCCAAGTCACTGGGATGACAGGCATGTGCAATGACACCTGACTGATTTACATCCCTTATTGCTCTTTTAAAACTTTTTTGAGGAAAGTCAAAGAGCATGTGAAATCTATTAAAAGAAGTTGGAGGAACAGCTGTAGCCATAGCTGAAAAGCAATCTCCACAGTTTATGGTAAAAGTTTTCACTGAAGCTTTCCATCTCCTACAAATTTCCTGACAACCATGATGTAAAACAGTAAAGAGTCAAAGTTAATAGGAAGAAATAGCCTGGCACAGTTGTGTGTTTCTGTCATCCCAGCTACTAGGGAGCCTGAGGCAAGAGGAGAATCACCTGAGCCCAGGAGTTCACAGCGAGCCTAGGCAATATAGCAGACTTTATATACACATGGAAAAAACAGACAAAACTATTCACATAAAAATCAATGTTTCTCTGCTTGCTCACTGTCCTGTGGGGAGGCAGGTGGTTCAGGGTGTGGGGCCCATGCCCAGGGCCATAGGAAATCCAGTTATCAAAATCAACTCCAGAAGAGTTGGCCAGTAACAATGGAAGAAATTGGGAAAATTATCAAAAAGCTGTCAGCCCCCATTACACCAAGCTCAGCTGGTGTCACAGGTTAAAAAGTTCTTCATGCTGGATGTAGTGGCTCACACCTGTAATCCCAGCAACTATGGAGTTGGAGGCAGGAGGACTGCAGAGGCCAGAGGTAGCGTGGGTAACTTAGTGAGACCCTGTCTCAAGAAAAAATTAAAAAGGGGCTAGGGAAGCAACTCAGTTGTAGAGCACTTGCAAAGTACATGCAAGGCTCTGGGTTCAGCTCACCAATACTGAAAAGGAAAGGAAAGGAAAGCAAAGGAAAGAAAAGAAAAGAAAAGAGAGAAGAGAAGAAGGAAGGAAGGGAAGAGGAGGAAGGGGAGGAAGGAAGGAAGGAAGGAAGGAAGGAAGGAAAGAAAGAAAGAAAGAAAAAAGGAAGGAAAGAAGAAAAATGTCCTTCATGAAGAAGAAAAATCTTAGGCAACATGATGGATTCAGAAGCTCATGAAAAGAGGCCACCCGTCCTAACATCTTCAAAACAAGATATATCACATCACGTTACAAATGTTGGTGAAATGAAGCATTACTTGTGTGGCTGCTGCGCTGCTTTCAGCAACCTAGCAAGCCCATCTCCCATTCAGAAGATGCTCTTTCAGCAGCAGCTATATGGAATTAAAACCCCAGATGAGGTACTTCAGTTGAGGAGAGATGGGTTTTGAAACTTGTATCATGGAATCCTTCCCTCAGTAATTCAGAAAACAACTACACTGTCCTTGTTTGGTCTGTCTGAGGACTTATCTTGACTTCTCCATAAGCACAGCCGTGCTTCAGAGTTTGCAACCTGAGGTGTGGCAGCTGTGCTTGTGGGGAACAGAAGCCATTTTCTCTCCATTGGAAAGACTTCAGACATTGCATCAAGACCACAGGCATCGTGACAAATTCACAAACACTTAGCAGGCTTTCGGGGCACTGAAATGCCATGGAATTGGAGAGAGTGATATCAAGGCTTGGTATCTATTCTTTTCCATAATGGATATGGCAATGTCCTGGGTTCTTTTTTTTTTTTTTTTTTGGTCTTTGAAGTCCTGTTAAGGAACATTTGCTCAGGGCAATTACTCACAGTGCTCATCTGATCAATGACTTCATCCATGGAGGTCTTTTGGGTGCCATGTTAGGATTCTTTTTTCCACTTAATGTTGTAAAAGCCCACATACAGTCTCAGATTGGTGGGGCATTTCAGTCTTTCCCCAAGGATTTCAAAACATCCTGGCTGTAATGGGACAGGAAATTGACAAATCTTTTCAGAGGTGCCCATCTGAATTACCATCAGACCCTTTTCTCTCCGGGAGTAATCAACACGACTTATGAATTCTTGTTAAAGGTTATATGAAAAAAAGTCACCAGTGAAATGCCATTTACCAACTAAATAGACCTAAGAAGAATGTAGTTTGGCCTTGTTCCTAATTGGCTTAAATACAAGTTAGTGTCATTAAGTCCAGGACAGAATAAATTACACACAAAGCTGTTTTCCTTAAGCATCAACAAAAACAGAGTAAGCAGTTTTAATAGGAAAGTTTAAGGTTTTTGTTTTGTTTTTAACTTTCCCCAAGTGCTTCAAGCTCATTACTTGGTAAATAACTATCTAATGGCCTTAGACAGAGTGACTTAAAAGCCAAAATAAGATCCTCCCCCACAAAAAAAGCCTTTAGGCCTTCTGTATTGAAGCATAAGGGCCATGAGCAGCCAGAGGAAATGTTCTTAGGTCTGGCTCTTGAAAACCAAACTGCAAATACGTTACTAGAGATGGTTTTGTGTTGTTCTACAGACATCTTAAATTTGAGAAAAAGTTCAGAACTTTTAGTCAACAGTTTTATCTGAACTTTAATGTCAAAAGGTACAGTTAAGAAGAAATTCTGAATGTTGTCTTTTTACCTTCAGTGTGAACCAGTGTGATAATAATTTTTAAAAGGCAAATATTGAATAACTATATGAAAAGCTTTAAAAGTGGCCTTTCTGCTGCATACATGGCACAGGTGGCTCATGAGCACAGGACACATGAAGTCTTTTGTCCTATGTTTCATGTCTGATGCCACCAAAAATGTGTTATGAATTCTATACTTAATACACTTCACAAGGTATGAGCCCTCAGGACTGCATGACAGAGTAAACATAGCCTTTGTATGACAGCAAGTTTATATCTTGTTTCATTTGTGGTTGGGGACAAAGTTGATGTTATTGTCTAAATAATCAATATTCAATATATGGTTAGTTAGGTAATCACTTGCTATACATTGTGAGCTATGCAATAAGACAGACTTGCGCATATATAAATTATTTTTCTAAGGGGAAAACAATACAAAGAAGAGAGAAAGAAAAGAATCATGGTGCAAATACATGGAAAAAATTCAAAACAGAAAAACAAATTAATGACACAGATCAAATATAAAATTATTTTCAAAGAAATTTAAAATCATGTAAAATGGGAAAATGAATACCACCAACAAAGTACCAAAGACACCTTTAAAAATGAATAAATAAATCCCCCAAACAATATAACATGTTCAAATAATAAGAGACTAAAAGGCTAAGAGTTGAAATTATAAAATAGGTACAAAGAACAAAACTAAATAATTTAAAATGTAGAGAATTTAAAAAGGAAATCCTGACTGAAACTAGAAAAACCTGAGGATCAAACATATTGAAGATAAAATAGTATCCACTGAGGTATAGCGAGCGGGGTGGGAAAGAAAAAGATTAAAGAAAGATACTCTGTACCCAACCGACATTTGCCAATAAAGGGAAAGAAAAAAAAGATTAAAGGAAGAAGAATAGTAGAAAAAAAGATTAAATTTTTTTAAAGTTAAGAAAATAAAATATTTTTCAAGTCACATATAAAATAAAAGTTCTAAAAGGAAGCAAGCAAAAGAACCATAAAAAATACAAATAGAAAACAGAAAGATGTGAAAGGTGAGTAAGATGATACAGCTTAAAATAATTCAAAGTAACACAAATTGGAATAAAAAACATGCTAAAACAACACCGAAGTACAAAGACAAAAATATCTCAGGGTAAATCCTTAACACGGAACAATACACACATGAAAAGTAGCCATGGATTATTGTTTAAAAAGGAATTAAGGGCTGAAGCGGCCCCATAGGGAGGCGAAAGGAGATCCCATGTGGGGACAGAATGGCAAAGGAAGCAGCTCCCCAGCCCCCAGGCCCTGGTGGGAGCCCGTTGAAGGCTGACTCCAGGGGAGGAGACACACTGCAATCCTCAGCAGCTGGCAGCCCAAATCTGTCAAACCAACTAGGCCTGCCAGGAGGCCCCTCTCACCCCCTTGCATGTGCCCAGTTGCAGCTGCAGCTGTCCATCATTGTCTGTGGAGGGACAGGCAACTTTTCACACTGAGGGTCACCAACAGCATAGGACAGTAAATTCACACACCAGCTTTGAAGTCAGACTAATTTGCCTTTCCTAGCTATGCTCTTAGGCAAGTTTCCTAACTTGCCTAAACCTCAAGTTTCTCGCCAGAAAAGCAAGAATAACTGTATCTACTATGCAAGGTTATACTGAAGATTCCACAAAACGAAGGTTACAAATTATGTTACAAGCAATCAACAAATGATAGCCTTTCCTAATTAACTTGCTAGGAGGAAAAAGTCCATTTTATTACAGCTGTAAAAGTATTTTTTATGGTGTTAGGATTTTCTTAAGGGAGAAATAGAAAAGGTTCAATGGGGCTTTTTTTTGTTTGTTTGTGTTTGGCTGGAAACAACACAAATTTCTTGTTTTACAGTTTTGGAGCTCAGAAGTTCTAAAATCAATGTGGCAGCAGGGCTATGCTCCTTCTGGAGTCTGTAGGGGAGGCTCTGGTTTCTTGCTTTTTCTAGCTTCAAAAGGATGCCTGCATTTCCTGGCCCACAGCTCCTTCCTCCTTAATCTTCAAAATTAGCAGCATAGCATCTTCAACCCCCACCCTTTGCTGCCATCACATCTTCGGTATTTGTTCTTCTGAATCTGAATAAGGACTTCTATAATTTTCTCAGTTCCCTGGGGATAATCCAGAATAATATCTCAAAATCCTTAATCATACCTGCAAAACCCTTCTGCATTTAAGGTAACACATTCACAGTGGTTCAAGGGATTAGGGCATGGGAACCTGTAGGGGATGCCTACCACATGCCTACCACATGCCCTATAAGGATTAGCCTCATACCCAGTGTAATGTGTTTAGGTTTGAGCTATGACTCGTACTAGGAGGACCATCCAGTATGTTATACCTCTGTGGTAAAGAAGGCTGCCCTAGATCTTTGACCTATGCAAAAGGAGCCCAGCACTCAGTCCAGTGCCAAAAAAACCTTCCTCCACAAGTCAAGGGAGTGGAGGAGTGGAGGCCCAGGGTTTTGTGAGAAAAGCCAACAGGACAATGCATCCTCTGCATATGTCAGGCCTCAGCTCTCCAGCAAATCACAAGAAAGGTAAAACAGGAAGAACTCTTTGGAAGGAGGAAGAGAACTCATGGCTTCCTATACTTCCTCAGTTTCACTTAAATCGACTCTGTGTGTTTGCATGTATGTGCATGTTGAAATTCACTATCACGATCATTTTAAAGTGTACACTTCTGTGGCGTTAGAACATTCAAAATGCTGTACAACCACCAACTAGCTATATGCAGAATATTCTTATCACCCAAAAAGAAAACCCTATACCCGTTAAGTCACCACCCACCGTTGGCTACTTCTGCCAAACCCTTGTTGTTGTTGTTAGGTGCCGTCGAGTCATGTCCAATTCATAGTGAACCTTATAGGGTTTTTAATGGCT
Organism: Pedetes capensis; assembly: GCA_007922755.1. Taxonomy (NCBI): domain Eukaryota; kingdom Metazoa; phylum Chordata; class Mammalia; order Rodentia; family Pedetidae; genus Pedetes; species Pedetes capensis. Next base: position 47,182 of record VMDO01014440.1, on the reverse strand, counting down.
AAATGTTTCAGGATTGCCTTGGGAGTGGATTGCCACGTCATTCTCCCATTTTTGCAGTGCTGGGAATTGAACTCGGGACCTCAGACACTGCAGCACAGCGCTCTACCAACTGAGCTAAATCCCAGCCTTTGCCAAACCCTAGCAACCATTATTTTGCTTTGTCTCTACATAATGTCATATTCTGGATATTTCATATAAATGGGATCATATAATGTGTGGCTTTTTGTATCTGGCTTCTTTCACTTAGCATAATATTTTCAGGGTCCAACCACATTGTAGCATTGATCAGTATTTCATTACTTTTTATGGCCTTACTTGCATCCCATTGTATGGTGTTGTGTTAACTATTTTTCCTGGGGAGACACAAAGGAGGCATCTGTTCGCCCCCTAGACACCAGGAAAGTGCAGACAAACCAAAGGAAGATCACATTCAGTTAAACTTAGTAAACTATGGGTTTATTGAGATTGCTTACAGGTGGCCTGCAGCTGTACCACTGTAGCGTCCCATCTCATTAGATCTCGGAAGCTAAGCAAGGTCAGGCCTGGTTAGTACTTGGATGGCAGATGACCTGGGAACACCTGGTGGTGTAGGCTTAGGAGAAGGACCCAGCAACCCACTCCCAAAAAACAATCCACCATTGAAAACCCTATGAACAGCAGGGAAGCATGGAAAATAGTGTTTCACCTGTTGTACGCAGGGTCACTATGAGTTGGACACTGTCTCAATGGCACCTAACAACAAACAACAACAGCTTACAGGTGCGGGGGTGACTTGTGGAGGATCAGACAGCATTTACATCCAGCTCCACCACCAGGAAGGATTCCTTCAAGGAATTCCCACGAAGCAGTCCCATGGAAAGCTCACCACTGATGACATCCACCCCCAGCCAGGTAATTTTCTCTTATAATAGTTGGACTCAGAGGGTGAAGGGGTCTCATGAGGGCCTAATCTTGTGGCCCTTCCCCTCCCTCTACTATGGAATGCCAACAAGGACCTCTAGCATGATAAGCACAATTTTTAGCTGTGTATTTGATCCTATTTTGTTGCTATGGCTATGGGCCAAGGTCACCCAGGTCATCACAGCTACTCTAATTTAAAGTGCAGATGGTCACATCCAGCCCAGAAGAGTCTGTCACACTACATATGGATATACTACATTTGTTTATCCATTTATTACTTGTTGGATATTTGGGTGATTTCCACTTTTTGGTACTGTGAATGGTACTACTATGAATATTGATGTATAAAGCTTTTGTTTGAGTATTGGTTTTCAATTCTTTGCAGCATCTAATGAGAAAAGGAATTACTAGGCTATATGGTAAACCTATGATTAATAGGCCATCTATTCAAGTATATGTAAATGAAATAAGAAAACTAAAAAGCTTTTATGATCTAATATTGTGGTAAGAAAGAGTTTTGCGCCCATAAGGAGAAAAGGAAAGAGAAAAAAAATTAGAAGTAAAACATGCATCTGTTAGGATACACATTGTTGGTGTAAAAAAAGAGAGAACAATAGCCTAAACAAAAAACAAGAGTTTATTTTTTTAACTATGTGAAACTATGTGATAATCATGTGATAAGGTCCAACCTCCTTTTACTTTCAACATGTAACCTCCAAAATAGTTCCTTTAGTCCCTACCATCACATCCATATTTGTTGTGGTTGTTGTTAGGTGCTGTCAAGTAGGGTCCAACTCATAGTGTTCAATAAAACGAAACATTCCCAGACACTAAGAGTGTCATTCAAACAGACAAGGAAACACTGCCTGGTTTAAAGTCAGGAAAGGTGTGCATCAGGGATGTATCCTTTTTCTGTACCTCTTCAATCTTGCTGAGCAAATAATCTGAGGAGCTGGGCTTTATGAAGAGGAACACAGCATCAGGACTGAAGGAAGACTTATTAACAACTTGCGTTATGCAGTTGATACCACAACACATCCATACTTGTTGCTGTTAGGTGTCTTCGAGTCATGTCTGATTCATAGTGAACCTTATAGGGTTTTCAATGGCTAAGTGTTTCAGGATTGCCTCGGGAGTGGATTGCCACGTCCATCTCCCATTTTTGTGGTGCTGGGAATCGAACCTGGGACTTCAGAGACTGCAGAGCAGTGCTCTACCAACTGAGCTAAATCTCAGCCCACACTTAGGGTGACCAATTCATCAGCTCACCTGAGACTTCCCCAATTTTAGCACAGCAACTCCTGTGTCAGGAGCTAGCACAAACTGGGAGGGACAGTGGGTCACCTTCTAACACCCCAGGTTCAGGAGAAGAAGGCAAGACCTGGAGATGCACAATGCATAGATCGCTTCTGCTCACATCCCTTTAGGAGATGCTTCAGCACATGGACACATCTAATTACAAGGAAGACTTAGAGTCGGGCACAGTGGCGCACGCCTGTAATCCCAGTGTCTTGGGAGGCGGAGATGGGAGGATTGCAAGTTCGAGACCAGAGGCAGTCAGTGTATTTTAGTCAGACCCTGTCTCAAAAAAGAAAAAAAAAATGGGCTGGGGGCACGGCTCAGTGGCCCAGCACTTACAGAGCATGCAGGCGCGAGGCCCTGGGTTCAACCCCCAGTACCGGAGGAAAAAAAAAAAAGGAAGACTTGGAGATGAAATCGTGAGCTGGAGGGCTAGGGACCCAGTCAAAACTTGGGCATTTTTTACTAAAAGAAGGGAATAGCTATGCAGAGACAACTAGCTATCTCTACCAACATACGTGACAAAGATCAGGACACAAAGTAATAGGGAGATGTGTGCGAGGAAAACAAGGAGATGAGTCACTGAATCTGTTCACTTGGTGTTTCAGTTGGCGTCTGCATCACAGTGGCAAAATACCTGACAGCAACAACTTATGGGAGGAACAATTTTTGATTCAGAGGATTTCAGTCTATGGTTGTGGGGAGATGTGGCAGAGCAGCTGGCATCTGGGCCTGTGTCAAAGGACTTCACATCATGGCATCAGGAAGCAGAGACCTAGAAACTGGGGCCGGGGGTCCCATAAAACCTCCAAAGGCCCACCCCCAGTGACCTACTTCTTCCTCCCAAAGTTCCACAGCCTCCACAAACAGCGCCACCATTTGGGGACCTAGCATTTAAACACATGAATTTTGGGGGAGATTTTAGATTGAAACCATAACATTTTCTTTGTGAGTTTGATTATTAAGAGGTTATTTCTTCCATGGATATTTTATGATTTACCAATTAGTACTATATTGGAGAGTTGATAATTACATTTGTTCCTTTTTTTCTTTTTTTGCAGTACGCAGGGGTTGAACCCAGGTCTTGTGGATGCTTTGCAAATGCTTTGCCATTAAGCTGCACTCCTAGCCCCATTTTTATTTTTTATCCTGAGACAGGATCTCACTAAATTACACAGCCTGCCTCTGGTCTTGAACTTGTGATCCTCCTGCCTCCACCTACAAATTTGCTGGGATTATAGGCATGTGTCACCATACCCAATTCTTCCCTTCCTTTCTTCTTTCCTTCCTTCCTTTCCTTCTTCCTTCCTTTCTTCTTCCTTTGCTGTCTTTCTTTCTTTTTGATAAGGAACATTACTTTATCACTTAAGATCCTGGTGTAGCTGGACTTGGTGGTGCATGCCTGAAATCCCAGCACTTGGGAGGCTGAGGTGGGAAGATTGTTGAAAGTTCAAGGCCAGCTTGGTCTACGTAGCAAGTTCCAGGCCAGGCTGAGTAACATAGAGAGACTCTGTCTCCAAAAGTGCCCCCAAAATAAAAAATAAAATTAAATAAGTAAGCAAATAAAATCCTGGTGCCAACAACTCACTCCAGTAAGATAATTGAGGAGAGGAAAATGAAGGATCCATTTACAGAGAGAGGACTTTGTAAAGGAAACCACAGAGAGATGGTGAAGTATCAAAGGCTAACAACATGGAACTCTTACCACCCCCTGCCTGAAGAAGCAAGAGAAAGTTGGGGTTACTGATGCCTGGAAACAGCAGCTATGATTATAGCACCTTGCCATACAGCAGGACCTGGGACCTTTGGTAGAGGAATGTAATTAACCTGAGACCCAGCAGGGAAAGAACCAATGTGAATGCAAGGATATAAAATCTTATAGGGAGAGTTACTGTGGGTGGGCCTGCAGCCATAGCCCTGTGGCATCCAATCCCATCAGATCTTGGAAGCTAAGCAGGGTCGGGCCTGGTTAGTATTTGGATGGGAGACCACCTGGGAACACTAGGTGCTGTAGGCTTGGGAGATGGACCTGGCAACCCACTCCCAAAAATCAATCAGCCATTGAAAACCCTATGAACAGCAGAGAAGCACTGACAATAGTGTTTCCCCTGTTGTACGTAGGGTCACTATGAGTCGGATACCGACTCGACAGCACCTAACAACAACAACAACAACTGTGGGTGGAGGGGGGGTGCTCTAATAAAGGAAAAAGAAAAGGAAAATTCAGGAAGAATATAAGTGTTAAGTTATTATTTCAAAATATTATGCAGCAGGCTGGGTGCATTGGCACACAGCCAAAGTCTCAGCTACTTGGGAGGCTGAGGCAAAAGGATCACTTGTGCCAAGGAGTTTGGGGCCAGCCTGGGCAACATATCAAGATGCAATTTCTTAAAAAATAAAAAAGGGGATTGGGTGCGGTGGCAATGCCTGTAATTCCAGTAACTCAGGGGGTAGAGGTAGGAGGATCACAAGTTCGAGGACAGAGGCAGCCAGCATAATTTAGTAAGACTGACTTAAAAAATTAAAAAATGGGCTGGGAGTTCAGCCCAGTGGTACAGTGCTTGAAAATTATGTGTAAGGCCCTGGGTTCAACCCCAAAAACTGGGAAAAAAATCACATTGTTAAATAATATTCATTTACATTTAAAACAAGCAAAAACATATACATAGCTGTGGGGAAAGAACCAAACCAAACCAAACAAAATATTATATAGCACAAAAGAACTGAAAGTTCATACTTCTTGAATGTTAGGCTAAGATGATAAAGAATTTGAATAAATTATTTTGTGGTGATGTTACAAATACCATCATGGGCAGAATCAAGCCCAGATGCTAATGGAAATAGACTTTGTGGTGAACCACAGAAATAAGTACAGCCGTGTGGGAATGTGACTCACAAAGAGCATCTGTGAGGAAGGCCTTGTGTGGAAATGAGGTGATATTTTGGTCTGGGTTTTGTTGTGACCCTTCCTTTCTCACATCTTATATTCAATCCATCAACAAAGCCTTCAAAATGTATCTATAGCCAGGCTCAGTGGCGCATACCAGTATCCCAGCAACTTGGGAGGCTGAAGCAGGTGGATCATGAGTTCAAGGACAGAGACAGCCTGTGTGATTTAGTGAGACCCTTTCTCAAAACAAAGATAAAAACAGGGGCTGGGGGTGGCTCAGTGGTAGAGCACTTGGCTAGCATGTGAGAGGTCCCAGGTTCAGCCCCCTACTATTGCAAAAAAACAAAAGCAAAAAAAACCTCTCAAAACCAAAAAACAAACCTATAAAGCTGGGTGTGGTAGCACATACCTGTACTCCCAGACGAATCACTTGTGTTCAGGAGTTTGGGCAACATAGAAAGACCCCTATCTCTAAATAAATAAATAAATCCATCCATCCATAATCTTACTATATTTCACCACTTCTCTGCTGCCGTCATCTCCCACCTGGACCAACAGCCTCCTACCTGAACCTCCAACTCCTAACGTCTGCTCATGCTGCAAGGAGTATCCAGGTCCAACCCATGGCAGATCCTGTCTTTGTTATTCTGAAAATGTTTCCATGGCTTCCCATTTTATTCAGACTAAAATCCAAAGTGCTTATAAAACCTATAGGGATGGATACTGACCTTTTGTTACCACTTTGCCTTACTCCTCATTGCTTTCTCTCCTGCACTCACTTTGGCATCTGTGAGACATGACAGCTTCACTTCTTCCTTACAGAACTGTTTCCCTCTGCTAGAAATGCTCTTCAGTTACCCACATGGTTTTGTCCATTTTGTGCTGCTCTAACAAAATACACTTTTGTTAGGCTGGGTATCTTCTAATGTAAAGAAACTTATTTGGCTCACAATTCTGGTGGCAGAAGGATCAAACAGCATGGCATCAGTGGGCTGGTGGGGATCTACTGCCTATGTCACAACAGAGTGGAGAGGTAGAAAGGGAACTGGCCATGTGCAGAATGAGCCAAGGCATGGAGTGGTGTCACTTTGTAATAACCTGCTTTTGTAAGAACTAATTCAGTTCTGCAAGAACTACATTAATCTCTTGTGAGGGTGGGATTCCCATAACATGATCACGTCCCACTAGGTCCCACCTCTTAAATATTTGCCTTCTCTTAGTATCATTATATGGGGACCAAGCTTCCAGCACATGAACTTTTGGGGGATACATTCAAACCATATGCAAACTATAGCAGCTTATTTCCTCACATCTTCAGGTCCTTACCCAATTGTCACATTCACACTTAGGATCATACTTCTAGTTTTAGTCCTTTTTTTTTTTTTTTTTTCAGTACTTGGGGATACAATCTAGGGCATCACACAAGATTTTGCAAATGCTCTACCACTGAACTGCATCCCCAGCCCACTTTTTTCCTTTTTTATTTTGAGACCGGGTCTTACTAAATTATGCAGGCTCTCTCCGGCCTCAAACTTGCAGTTCTCCTGCCTCTGCCTCCCAAGTTGCTGGGATTACAGTGTGTGGCACTCCTAGCTTTATTCTTCTTTTTTTGCACTTTTTTGACTTTCTGTACAATGTGCTAATTAACAATGTATTATTTTTTTTCCATTTCCTTACTAGGATGTAAGTTCTAATAGGGCAAGATATTTTTTCTGTTTTACTGCTATATTCCAGTGCCTAGAAACAGGAGTTGGCATATAGTAAATGCTCAGAAAATCCCTGTTAAATAACTCCTCTGCTGTATCTGAGAAATATAAAGTTAAGATATGTGTCTTTGAACCAACTCATATCTGTACTAAAGAACTTTCCTTATCAATCTCCTATCTTATAGATAATGCTATACCTACTAAATAGATTAAGCCAGAAGGCTGGGAATCATCCTGGATGTTTATTTGCTTTTAGCCTCTCTCTGAGCATCACCAATTTCTGTTCATTGTTCCTCTTTGTTTTCCAAGCTCTTCCACTCCTCTCCATCTGCACTGCCATTTGCTTGATTAAGCTCCCACCATCTCACTATGAGTTGAACTCGACTCAATGGCACCTAACAACAAGAACATCTCCCTTCTCAACTGAGAAAACATCTCCTTGCTGCTATCACCTCCTTCAACTTATAATTCATGATGTAGTTGATCACAGGGATTTTTCAAAGTGTAGATCTGCTTAAGGTTGCTTAACTCTTTCAACCATGGCCCTTTATCTTCAACATAAAGTCCAAATTCCTTGACATGGTTTACAAAACCTTTTCTACCTGAGGATTTCCCTGCAGACATGAAAACTATAACAAAGGGCCCAGTGGAATGCTAAAAATTAAAAATACTATATAAGAGATGAAGAATTTGGGGGAGGTGAACATGAGCAATGTACAATGAAATGCATGTATGGAATTGTCATAATAAGATCCATTAAGTTGTATACTAAAAATTATCAATAAAATAATATTCCTGGGAAAAAAGAGATGAAGAATTCTTTTAAAGGTAGGTTAGACACAGAAATCAGTGAACTTGAATACAAATCTTAAGAAGTTACCTCAACTTAAATACAGAGAAAGAGGAAGAGAGAGAAAGAGAGCAAGCAAGAGAGAGAGAGCACACTCATTTGAAGTATTTAGAACAGTTTCATATATGTGTGAATGTAGTCCCATAGAAGAAAAGTGGAATGGAAGAGAAAACATTTGAAGAGATAGTGGCTGAGAATCTTTCTAGGCAAGTGCAGTACCATTGAACTATATCCAAATAGCTGAGAATCTTTCTAAAATTAATTAAAGACTATGCCACAGATCTCAGAAGCTCAGTAAACCGACAGTATGTTAGATACAAAGAAAATTATATCTAGGTACATAAGTGTCAAATTGCTAAAAACCAAAGATAAAGAAAGTATCTTGGAAGCAGATTTGTTTGCCGAAAAGTAAAAGACATATTATATACAGGAGAACAATGGCAGAATAACATCTGACTATTCATCAGGAATAACACAGGTCAAAAGTTAAGGTATTGACATCTTTATAAGTGAAATAAAAAAGAACCCTGCTTATTTAAATTTTTATATCCAGCAAAATTATCCTTCAAATATTAAGATGAAAATAAGACTTTGTATACACCAAAGCTGTGAGAATTTATCTTCAGCAAATCCTATGGTAAGATCTACTAGAAGAAGCTTATTAGTATAAAAGTGGTACTGAACTTTACCTGAAAGCTACAAAAATTACTGGCTTAGATATATTTATAATAAACTGATTTAGCTTTTTCTTTAATTAGAAAAATTAAAGCCGCTTAAAGCAAAGATGAAATCTGACATTGCAATTGGCCTGGTTCATTTGGTCTTAAAGTGGTGACCAGCATTTTTCTCACAAATAATCCTCCTCTCAAAACATTATGTAGCCTGTGGTAAGAACAAACAGAAAGATATATTTAAGAACTTTATTTTTGGCATAAATTTTCCTAGTTGACTATTGTTCTCTCTTGCTCCATTACTCAAAATACAAATCAGCATCACTATCTAGTTTCCAATATGTCAAAGTGTAATGTTACTTATGAAAAGTAACAATTGTGTATGAATTGTGTATGTATCTCAAAATCAAGTTAATGGCTTTAAAAAGTATGTTCTAAAGCAAAATGAATAACAAAAATTAATAATACCTTCATTTACCACCATAATGAGGTAAGCACTGTCATTGCTGCTAAGTGCTCTTTTGATTTTCCTCTTATGTTCTCTGTTTTGTATCAACTCTCAATATTATTGAGCTACTGTTTTTTTGTTTTGTTTTGTTTTGTTTTGTTTTGACATGTCTCACTATGTAGACCAGGCTGGCCTGGAAATCTCAATCATCTTGCTTTTGCCTCCTGAATCCTAGGATTACTGTCATGCACCAACACACCCTGCTTGATCTGCTTTTATTTTTTTAAAAGAAAAAATCTTGACATTGTGTACATTTTTTTCTTGTTTACCAAAGCACACATAGAAGCACGTAATGCAACTCAACGAGATACACATCAAATTCTTAAGAATGGGCAGAAATGCACAGTGAATAAGCTGTCATACTTTTTTTCTTTATTAGTCTTTGTTGTTGTTGTTAGGTGTCATCGAGTCAGTGTCTGACTCATAGAGACCCTATGTACAACAGATGAAACACTATTGTCATGCTTCTCTGCCATTCATAGAGTTTTCAATGGCTGATTGATTTTTGGGAGTGGGTTGCCAGGTCCGTCTCCCAAGCCTACAGCTTCTGGTGTTCCCAGGCGGTCTCCCATTCAAGTACTATCCAGGTCCGACCCTGCTTAGCTTCTGAGATCTGACAGGATCTGATGCCACAGTGGTATGGCTGCAGACTTTATTAGCCTTTATGCCATATAAATTACTGAATAAATTATTAATCTATTTTAAAAGCTCATTAGGCTGAAGGAAAATTATATCTGTCAGAAATCTGGTTCTACAGCAAGAGATACAGAAAGAGCAAAAAATGTTAGAAATATAAAGTAAGAGTAGATCAAGGGAATAAATCAAATAGTAAGATGTTGTTGTTAGGTGCCATCGAGTCAGGTACAACTCATAGTGACCCTATGTACAGCAGAATGAAACACTTCCGATTCTGTGCCAGGCACATGATCTTATTTATGTTTAAGCCCATTGTTGCAGACACTGTGTCAATCCATCTAGTGGAGGATTTTCCTTTTTCTCCTTGACCTGCCACTATCCCAAACATGATGTCCTTCTCCAGGAATTGGTCCCTCCTGACTACATGTCCAAAATAATTAAGGCACAGTCTAGCCATCCTTGCTTCCAAGGAATACTCCGGTTGCACTTCTTCTAGGACAGATTTGTTAGTTCTTTTGGCAGTCCATGGTATATTCAATATTTGTCTCCAGCACCATAATCAATAGCATCAATTCTTCTCCTGTCTCCCTCATTCAATGTCCAGCTTTTATAACCATATGATGTAACTGAAAATACCATGGCATGAGTCAGGTGCACCTTCATCTTCAATGTAACATCTTTACTTTTAAATACTTTAAAGAGATCTTTTGCCACAGCTTTTCCCAAAGCAATGCATCTTTTGATTTTTTGGCTGCTGCTTCATGGGTGTTGACTGTACAACCAAGTAAAGCAAAATCGCAGACAACCTCAATATTTCCTCCACTTATTGTTAAGTCGCATACTGACCCAGTTGTAAGGAATTTTTTGTTTTGTTGATGTTGTTCTTTGATCTTCATCAGTAAATGTTTCAAATCTTCTTCACTTTCAGCAAGCTGAGTTGGGTCATCTGGATAACACAGGTTGTTAACGAGTCCTCCTCCAATCCTGATGTTGTGTTCTTCATGAAGTCCAGCTTCTTAGATTATTTGCTCAGCATAGAGATTGAAGAGATATGGTGAAAGGATACAGCCCTGACACACACCTTTCTTGACTTTAAACCAGCCAGTGTTTCCTTGTTCTGTTCGAATGACTGCCCCTGGTTCATGTACAGGTTCTTCATGATTAAAATTAGGTGCTCTGGTATTCCCATTTGCAGTGTTATCCATAATTTGTTATGATCCACACAGTCAAATACCTTTGTGTAGTTGATAACACATAGATATCTTTCTGATATTTTTTGCTTTCAGCTAATATCCATCTTACATCAGCAATGATGTCCCTGGTTCCCTGTACTCTTCTGAATCCAGCTTGATTTTCTGGCAGTTCCCTGTCAATATACTGCTACAGTTGCTTTTGAATGATCTTTAGTAAAATTTTGCTTGCATGTGATATTGATGATATCATTTGATATTCTCCACATTCACTTGGATTCCCTTTCTTGGGAATAGGCACAAATATAGATATCTTTCAGTCAGTAGGCCAGGTAGCTCTTTTCCAAATCTTTTAGCATAAACACGTTAGCACCTCCAGTCCTGCATCTGTTTGTTGAAACATCTCTATTGGTATTCCATCAATTCCTGGAGCCCTGTGTTTCACTAGTTCCTTCAAAGCAGCTTCCACTTCGTCCTTCAATACCATTGGTTCCTCATCACATGCACCCTCTTGAAATGGTTGGTCATCCACCAATTCTTTTTTGTATAATGACTCTGTGTATTCCTTCCATCTTCTTTTGATGGTTCCTGCATCATTTAATATTTTCCCTGTAGAATCTTTCACAATTGCCACTCAAAGATTGAATTTTTTACTTCAACTCCTTGAGAAAAATAGAGCATGTTCTTCCCTTTTGATTTTCTGTCTCCACCTCTTCGCACATGTCATTAAAATATTTGATTTTATCTTCTTGAGCTGCCTTTTGAAATCTTCTGTTTAGTTCCTTAACTTTATCATGTCTTCCTTTTACTTTAGCTGCTTGATGTTCAAGGGCAGGTTTCAGAGTCTCTTTTGACTTGTAATTTGGTCTTTTTTTTTTTTTTTCTTGTCTTTTAAATAACGTTTTGCTTTCCTCATGAATGATGTCTTTGATGTCATGGCAGAACTCGTCTAGTCTTCTATCCTTTGTGTCTAATGCATTAATCCTGTTCTTGAGGTAGTCTCTGAACTCAGGTGGGATATACTCAAGGTCATACCTTGGCTCTTGTACATTTGTTCTTATTTTCTTCAGTGTCAGTTTGAACTTGCAGATGAGAAGTTGATTGTCTGATCCACAATCATCACCTGGTCTTGTTCTAACATTTGATATGGAGTTTTTCCATTGTTTCTCTCCACAAATTGTAGTTAATTTGGTTCCTGTATGTTCCATCTGGTAAAGTTCATGGGTATAGTCACCATTTATGTTGGTGAAAAAATGTATTTGCTATGAAAAGGTCTTTGGTCTGACAAAATTCTATCATGCGATCTCTGCATCGTTTCTATCACCAAAGCCATATTTTCTGACTACTGAGCTTTCTTCTCTGTCTCTTGGACTTAAATTGAAACATATTCAGCGCAGTCAAGAACTGAAAACAGTCCAGGTATCCATCAACAGAGCATAAACATAGAAACCATGGCATAATTAGACAATGGAATACTACCCAATAATGGAAGAGAATAATCACGTGATTATGATCACGTGATTAAATCTCAGAAATGTGCTTAGTGAAGGAAGCTAGACACAAAAGAATACATACTATATTATTTCATTTAAATTAGGCTGAGTACCACAGTGAATGGCTGCAGTCTCATTGACTCAGGAAGCTGAGACAAAAGAATCAGGAGTTTGAGGCCAAAGACAGTTTGGGCAACTTAGCAAGACCCTATCTCAAAATAAAAAATAAAAAAAGGGTCTAGGGGTGAAGTTCAGTGGTAGAGCACATGCCTAGCATGTGCAAGGCCCTGAGTTCCACCCTTAATATCACACACAAAAGTAAGCAACAACAACAAAACCCAATAAATTAAATTCAAGAACAAGCAAAGCTAACATATGACGATAGAAATAAAAACAAAGGTTACTCTAGGGACAGGTCTTGATTAGAAGAAAGCATGAAGGAGCATTCAGTGGTGATGGAAATGTTCTATATTGGGATTTGACAAATATTTTCTTTAAGGGGTCAAAGAGTAAATATTGTAGGTTTTGAGGGTCATAGAGTCTGTTGTACCTACTCAACTTTGCCATTATATCATCAAATCAGCCAGATTTAAACATAAACCAATGGCTATGAGCTAATAAAATTTTGTTTATGGATGCTGAAATTTGCATTTTATATAACTTTCATGGGTCACAAAAATTATTCTTCTGGCTGTTTAAATGACATTTAGAATTGTAAAAATTATTCTTCACAGGCTGCAGAAAATTAGGCACTTGATCCAATTGGGCCATAGTTTGCTGATCCCTGTTCTGTATCTTAATAGAGGCATGGATTATTTGAATGTATGCATTTGTAAAACTGATAAAACTGTTCACTTAAAATCTATGCATATCTCTGGATGTAAATTATTTCTCAACAACAACAAAAAAAGTCTTTAAAACAAAAAACCAGAGGCCAAGAATTTAGTGCTGATGCTTTGTACTGGCTTCACTGTCACAGATACATTGAATTAACAGAAATAGCATTAAGATATATTTTCACACAAACACAATTTATTCTTTTTCTATTCAAGGGAAGCAAATTTAGGCCAAAAGAAATTGTACTGTAATTATTTTGCAGTTGAAGAATCAAGATCCAATCAGATTCCAAATTTCCAGTTGCTAACTTTCTTAAAGACATTTGGAAACTTCTGACATCCTTCACAGCAAGAATCAACTGAACTGATGAGTGGCAGGGTTTTGATTTGAATGTACATATGCTCTGGAGCACCTGCAGCTGTACCATCATGGCATCAGATCCTGCCAGATCTCAGAAACTAAGTAGGGTTGGATCTGGCTAGTACTTGGATGGGAGACTGCCTGGGAACACCAGGTGCTGTAGGCTTGGGAGAAGGACTTGACAACCCACTCCCAAAAAACAATCAGCCATTGAAAACCCTATGAATAGCAGAGAAGCACTAATACTGTTTCACCTGTTGTAGGGTCACTATGAATCAGATACCGACTCCATGGCACCTAACAACAACAACAACATGTTCTGGAGTTTGGATAATAATTTTTACTAAGTAGAAGTGATTTCTGATAATAACTACAGGCCAAAATACATTTTTTGGTATGGTCAATATTCTGTCTTGACCTCATTTTATATTTTGATTTCACTGAGTGATCCTCCATGTTAAGATTCTTTGGGCTTGTTTCTAGGATGAATCTTTCTCTGGTTCTCTTGCAAGATATCCCTTGGTCTTCTCAGGGCATGTTGCTGGTCACTGCATAAATGCCCCCCATACCCATTTTGAGCTCTGAGATCCATGCCAGACCACCCTCCTCATTCTTTTCAGGCCACATTTTCCAGACAAGTGAATAGTCTCTTCACTCTATTTAGGCTGTAACATACCACATTAAGGTGCCCCTATTGTAGGATCCCTTCATTACCCAACTTAGTCTCTAAATACCCAACATTGGGTTGAACTTCTATGTGTCTGTCTCTCTCCTCTCACTTGGGCTATGGATTTTCCATGCTAGGCTATATTCCTTACTTTTTTGAGTAGAAGTATTCCATGTAGGCAGCCTTCTCCTTATGAAAACCTAATTTGTTCTGTTCTTGCTAACAGTTTTAGGATTGCAATGTCAGGAAAAGGAAGGAAAGAGGAAGGAAAATGAAAACATTTTACTAGAAAAATGAAGATGTTGTTTACCTCATAGCGTTCTTAAGAGAATTAACATGATGCGTACAAAGTGATAAATGGAGTCTGATATGCACTATTTAATATGTGAGAGTTGTTTTTAAGTCACTTGAACTTTAAATGTACTATATTTTTTAAATTAATTTTTTTAAATAAAGAGGATTTATTTATTTATTTACTTTATTTTATTTTTATTTATTTATTTATTTTTGTGGCACTGGGGGGTTGAACCCAGCGCTTCAAGTTTGCATGCTCTGCAAGTACTGGACCACTGAGCTGCACCCCCAGCCCATTTTTTTACTTTTTGAGACAGGGTCTCGCTAAGTTACGAAGGCTGCCTCTGGTCTCGAACTTGCGATCCTCCTGCCTCCGCCTCCTAAACTGCTGGGATTACAGGCGTGCGCCACCGCGCCCGGCTATAAAAAGGATTTATTAAAAAACATTTTACTAGATGTAAAAACATTTAGCTTGTTGATCAATTTGGAACTTATTTATGTGAGTGATAATACAGGAATCTGGCTTTGCTATTGGATAACCAATAGATCCCAAAGCATGTATTGAATAGTTTATTATTTGCACTCATGGGAAGTACCATGATAGTCACAAACTGATTTCATCTATCTATCTATCTATCTATCTATCTATCTATCTATCTACCTACCTACCTACCTACCTACCTACCTATATTGGGTGCCATCAAGTCAGAGCTGATTCATAGGGATCCTGTGTACAACAGAATAAAACACGACCCAACACTGTGCATGCACATGATCTTTTTATGTCTGAGCCTAATGTTGCAGTCACTATGTTTTTTCTCATTTTGAGTCATAGCACATCAGCAAAAGGAGGTCTCAGGGGCTTTACTCCATTCCCATCGTTAAAGTCAATTCTCCTTTAAGGAGGTAACTGTTCTACAGTCATTTCTTGAATGCCTTCCAGTTTGGTGGGCTCATTTTCTGGCACTATATTTGACAGTGCTTCTCTGCTATTCATAGGGTTTTCAATGGCTAATTGGGGAGTGGGCTGCCAGCTCCTTCTCCTTAGTCTGTTTTAGTCTGGAAGCTCAGCTGAAACTCTGGTGGTATCTGAAATACTAGTGGCATAGCTTTCAGCATCACAGAAACATGCAAACCCCCACAGCATAACAAACGGACAGGCACATGGGAGATTATGTGTGTGTGTGTGTGTGCATACACACATACATATATATGAATATAAAACAGATTATATATTATATATAACATATATGTATATATAATATATATGTATATAATGTTTTTGGGTTCTCTTAACTATTTGTTTTGATTTTTTTCCATTCATTTGTTGCTTAATTTGAGGAGAAATGGCATCTTTAGTCATATAAGGAGATAAAAATTTTCATTTTCTTTTACATGTGCTAGAATTTTCCTCATATAGATTTTATTAATTTCATGTATGTTTATTTTTAAGCATTCTGTAATTTTATTATCATTAATGGTTTCTTTTTTCTATCATATAATCTAATTGATGCTTGTTAAGGAATAAAAATTATTTTGATT
This sequence comes from Pedetes capensis, assembly GCA_007922755.1. Lineage (NCBI taxonomy): Eukaryota > Metazoa > Chordata > Mammalia > Rodentia > Pedetidae > Pedetes > Pedetes capensis. The sequence continues at coordinate 31,339 of VMDO01014440.1, read as the reverse complement.
TTTGTTTGTTGATACTTTATTGCACCACCTTCTTGACTTTGTATTAATTCTAATCATATTACTGCCCTTATCCACAAATTTTGTGTTTTTTCCCTTCCAACTTACTGTTTATATTGAATATTATATTACTATATGTATATTATATGGTACATTATATTATTTGTTTTTCTTATCTTATTACATTAGCAATTAACCTCTACTGCAACTTCTGGACTGGCTAAATCAAGCCATATAAATACCATTGCCAATCTTATAGTAGTGATAAAGTGGTCTTCCTTATCTTGTTCCTAACTTTAGTGGAAATCTTTCCAAAATTTTATAATTAAGTACAATGGCCAGGCACTGTAGCACATATCTGTAATCTCACTCACTTGAAAGATGGTGGTAGGAGGATTGCAAATTCAAGGCCAGGGGCAGCCTACATAACTTAGCAAGACCCAGTCTCAAGATATGAAATTGTTCTAAAAGGTGGGGCTGGGAGTATAGCTCAGTGGTACAACATTTGCAAAGTATGCACAAGGCTCTGGGTTTAACACATAGGACTGGGGGAAAAAAGTATCATGTTTAAGTATATTTCTGGTAGATACCCTTCATGACATTATGGAAGTTTTCTTCTACTCATAGATTTTTTTTTCCCCCCAATGTGGAACTGGGGGACTGAACACAAGGCCTCACATTTTGCATGTGCTCTACCACTGAGCTGCCAGCCCATTTTTTACTTTCTATTTTGAGACAGAGTCTCACTAAGTTACACAGGCTGCCTCAGGTCTTGACCTTTCAGTCCTTCTCCCTCTGTCTTCCAAGTCACTGGAACTACAGGCATGTGCTTACTTGTAGTTTTCTAGCTTACTTGTAGTTTTCTAATACTTTTTATAGTGAATGGCCATGACGCTTTATCAAATGGTTTTTGTGCATCTATTGAGATTATGTACATTTTCTCCTTTAACCTGTTGATATAACAGATCCCACCAATAGGATTTTAAATTTAACTTTAAATTTCAAAAGTAGCACGAATACACTCACCTTTTACAAAAATAAGAGCATTTACAGCAGATGAGGAGATTGTGAGACACTGTTCAAGGGACATAAAATTTCAGTTAAACAAGAGGAAAGTACAAGAAATTTATTGTACATCATGGTGACTATAATTAATAACAATATATTGTATATTTGAAAGCTGCTAAGAGTAGATTTTAAATTTTCTCAACATGAAGAGATAATATGTACAGAATCTAATACATATATTTAATAGCTTGATTTAGCCATTTGACAATGTATACATATTATAAAACATGTTGTATATCATAAATATATAAAATTTTTAATTGTCTATTAAAAATAAAGTGAAAAATATAAGTCCAAAAAATGAGAGATTGCAAACAATGCTAATTGCTTTTGACTAACACCTCTAATTCTTTTGTGCACATTCCAGTACCAGTAATTATTAAGTTTTAAAATATATTTAATGGAACATAATGTTTTTGTATGTGTATTATTAAACAGTAACAAATACAACACTTTTTCATTCAAAGTATGTTTTGGTAATCTATAGTTACTGGTACACCTAGATATTTTTTCATTCATTTTCAAATGCTCTATAGCAGTGGTATCAAACTTTTCAGCTTCCCTTGGGCTACATCAAGTAAAGGGGAATTGTCTTGGGCCATATGTAAATTGTATAGTTAGTGCATATACATAAGGTGGGACGCAAAAAAAAACACTAAAAATCTCATGATGTTAAGATTTTGTGGGGTCGCATTAACTAGCTTTCTTGGGCTGCTTGGGACCCACAGGTTGGACATGACTGCTCCACAAGTTTCCAGTATATGTATTACATTCCATTTATTCATTTTATTTACTGATTTCCCAGTTGAAGTGCATTTCTTGTGAGATACTGGGGGGCTGAACCCAGGGCCTTGCACATACTTTGCAAGCATTCTACAACTCAGCTTTACCCCCAAATCCTTTCTTATTTTTTGAATTGAGATAGGGTCTCACTAAATTACACAGGCTTCCTCTGGTCTTGAACCTACAATTCTCCTGCCCCTACCTCCTGAGTTGCTGGGGTTACAAGCATTAGCCACCATGTCTAGATCAATTGAAGTACTGGTTATTTTCATTTTTCACATCCACAATGATGAAATGGGGAACCTTGTAGATGTCTTTAGTTCATATGTGTGTGGGTGTTTTTCTAAGATGTTGTTGGGTGCCATCAATTTGGGTCTGACTCATAGCGACCCTATGTACAACAGAATGAAACACTACCCAACACTGACATGTACACAATCTTTTTTTATGTTTAAGACCATTGTTCCAGATACTGTGTCAATCCACCTAGTTGAAGGTCTTCTTTTATTTCATTGACTTCTCACTCCCAAACATGATGTCCTTCTCCAGGGATTCATCCCTCCTGACAACATGTCCAAAATATGTAAGATGCAGTCTAGCTGCCCTTGCTTCCAAGGAGCATTCCAGTTGCACTTCTTCTAGGACAGATCTGTTAGTTCTTTTGGAAGTCCATGTGATATTCAATATTCATCTCCAGCAACATAATTCAAAACCATCAATTCTTCTGTCACCTTTATTCACTGTCCACTTTTACAAACATATGATGTGACTGAAAATACCACAGCATGAGTCAGGCACCCCTTCATCTTCAATGTGACATCTTTACTTTTCAACACATTAAAGAGGTCTTTTGCAACAGCTTTTAGATATCTTATATTCATGTTTTTAACAAATCTTGTAAAAACTTTAAGGTAATGAATACTCAGTGTAAGTGTGAGTTTTTACTATTTCCAGTTTTCTACCTAGTTTTTAAATACTTTTCAGATCATGAATTGCTATTCAGTATGACTGTATGGTCTTTTCAGCATCTACTAAAATGAACATATGATTTTTTTTCTCTTCTAATGAACACAATTTTTCTCTTTTAACTGTTGTGGTGAATTATGGCAATTTTCTAATCTTGAACTAATATTGTATTCATCTGATAACCCTAATTAATTATGGTGATTATTTTTAAAATATACTGCTAGATTTATTTATTTTTGGTTTTTTGAGACAAGGTCTTGCTATATATCCCAGGCTGACTTCAAACTCAGTATGTAGCCCAGGCTGGCCTTGAACTCTGCCTCAGTTCAAGGCCAGCCTGGGCTACATAGTAATGTTTCTCTGCCTCAGCCTCTCAAATGCTGGAGTCCCATGGTAGCATGCACCACCACACCCAGATACTCCTGGAGTTACTTTGTTGATATCTTATATACAAATTTTTCATCTGTGTCCACAAGTGTAGCCGAGCCATAGTTTTCCTTTATGTATTCTCCTGGTTCAGATTTGGTAATAGAATTTTTCATGTCCTATAAAATATGTTAGATATTTTCCTGTCTTTTAAAATTTATAAATGTTAGTGGGGTACAGAGTAATATGTCATTTGCTATATCAATTATGCAACTATTAAGTCAATTTCAGGGGTTGGGGTTTAGCCCAGTTGGTAGAGTGCCACACTGCAGGCTCTGAGGACCTGGATTCAATCCCCAGTACCACAAAAACAGAAGGATGTGGCAACCCACTCCCAAAGCAATCCCAAAACAATCAGCCATTGAAAACCCTAAGAGGGTCACTATGAGTCAGACCCAACTTGACGGCACTTAACAACAAGAAGTCAATTTTGCTTACACATTCATCAACTTGCATATTTTACAGTATAAACCAAATAAAAAGGAAAAAAGTAATAGTTTTAATTAATATGTAATGAAAATCATATGCTATCATGGGTTATATTCTCAATGATTTTTTTCTTTCCTTTTGTTTCACATATTCATAGAGTTGCACCCTGTATTTTGAGTTTTTCCTTTCCCTCTTTCCCTCTCTACATGGTTTCCCTACCCCTACTCCTCTTCCTAAGCTCTGCTTACTACCCACTGATCCCCTCCCTCCTCTTATCTGGTCTACTTGTATTTTCCATTTTTAGATAGGTATAATTATTCATTTATATATATCTAAATATTTATAAAATATTTATAATTTTTTTCCTTAAGTTAGTTTTAGTTCCCACATGTGAATGACAACATATGGTATTTATCTTTGAGTCTGAGTTCATTTGCTTAAAATGATGGCAACCACTTCTATCCATTTTGCTACAAATGACATCATTTCATTCTTCTTTACTGCTGAGTAATATTCTATTATGTATATATACCACATTTTTTCAAGTCACTCCTCTCTTGATAGACATCTTGGTTGATTCCATACCCTTGTAATGGTGAAGATGCTTCATTCAGTATGGAAGTGCCAGGTGTCCCTATGGTATGACTTGTCTTTCTGGGGTATATTCCCAAGAATGGCATAGCTAGGTCATATAGTAGTTCTAGTCTTAGTTTTCTATGGCACCTCCACATTGATTTCCAAAGTGGTTGAACTAATTTACAGTTTTATCAGCAGTATAAAAGTGTTCCTTTTTCTCTGCATCCTCCCCAGCATTTGTTATTATTTTGAACAAGAAAAGGATGTCCATAGTGTCCTCTCTTATTCAATATTATGATTAAAGTCCTAGCCAGAGTAATCAAGTAAGAGAAAGAAATTAAAGGAATACGAATAGGGAAAAATGAGTCACACTATCCCTATTTGAAGATGACAAGATCTTATACCTAAAAGACCCTAAAAATTCCACTAGAAAACTCTTAGAGCTAATTAGCTCCTTCACCAAAGTAATAGGATACAAAATTAACACTCAAAATTAGTACCATTCTTTTACATCAATAGCAAACAGGAAAAGAAAGAAATCAGAACAACAATCCCATTCACAACAACCAAATCAAAAATTAAATATTTAGGAATCAATCTAACCAAAGACTCTACAGACATCTACAATGCAAACCTTAAAACATTAAAGAAATTGTAGAAGATACTATAGGGTGGAATCATCTCCCTTGTTCATGGATCAGAAGAATTAATATCGTGAAAATGGCTATACTACCAAAAGTGATTTACAGATTTAATGTAATCTCCATGGAAATTCCAATGGCATAATTTCCAGAAATAGAAAAAACAATCTTAAAATTCATATGGAAGAGCAAAAGACTGCATATAGTCAAAACAATCCTAAGCAGCAAAAACAGGGCAAATGTATCATAATACCTGACTTCAAACTACTACAGGGCCATACTGGCAAAAACAACTTGGTTCAGACACAAAAATAGGCATGAAGATCTATGGAACAGAATTAAAGACCCAGAGATATGCCCATGTAACTTTAGCTATCTGACCTTTAATAAAGGGGCTAAGGATTTTCATTGGAGAAAAGAACCTGTTCAACAAAAGGTGCTGGGAAAACTGGAAATCCGTTTGCCAAATAAAGAAAACAGACCTATCTCTCTCAATCTGTATAAGAGTCAACTCAAAACGGATCAGAGACATCAACATAAAACCACAAATCTGTTTTTTAAAACTGTTGGAACTATGAACAAAATGTATGAATTATATTCCATGAGTTTTAGTAGAACTTATCACTTAGGAAAATTGCTCTTAGAATTAAGAGTCAATTATGTAATCAAGTCTATGCAGCTGTAGCCCTGTGGCATCCGATCCCGTCAGATCTCGGAAGCTAAGCAGGGTCGGGCCTGGTTAGTACCTGGATGGGAGACCGCCTGGGAACACCAGAAGCTGTAGGCTTGGGAGAAGGACCTGGCAACGCCCTCCCAAAAATCAATCTGCTATTGAAAACCCTATGAACAGTAGAGAAGCACTGACAATAGTGTTTCCCCTGTTGTACAGAGGGTCGCTATGAGTCGGATACCGACTCGATGGCACCTAACAACAACAACAACATGTAATCAAAGCCTTGATACATTAACTTGTTTTTTAAAATCTTCCAAGGTGCCTGTTTCTGGGATATATGTATTTATGTCTTTTACTTTGCTTAAAAGTTGTCAAAATTTTCTCACAGTTCTAGTAGTAGATTAGGGTACTCCATATTTTCAGATTTGTTATAATACAGGTGTACATATTATATTTATGTACCTTATTCTTTATTAATATAAAATCCTTTCTCTTTTGAGGGTTTTACTTTCAATTACAGTCATCTACAACATAACATTACAGTCAATGGTAGGACACATATACAATAGTAGTCCCATAAAAATTTATCACGTAGTGACACTGCAGACACCTTAGCTTGTGTATATACATTCTGTAATGTTGGCACAATGATAAAACCAACTAGTAACACATTTCTTAAAGCATATTCCCCATTAAATGATGCATGACTGTGTATTGATACCACTATATTGGTTTTCTTTGATTTTTTTATTAAAAACTTTATCCCAATATTTTCAAACTTTTTATGTTGTAGGAGTTTTCTTGTGGTCAATATTTTATTTACTTATTTTCATAATCCAGAGTGTCTTTTTAAGTTTATGAATAAAATTAACCCATTTATATTTATTGTAAATATTTATGTTTGGACTTCTTATTTTATTTTATACTTTTTTCTAGTTTTCTTTGCTTTTCTTGGTCCCATTTCTGTCTTTTATTGAAGTGAATAGGTTTTCTTCATCCCATTTCTCTCCTTCTTGATGGTCGGCAAACCATAAATCCAATTTAATTCTTCAGTGTTATTGTTAATTTAAAACATTTAAGGTCATGTGCTTAGAACATATACTCAGAACAGAATACATGGCTTTAATTAGCGTCTGACAGTCCCTTAATACATTTTTCAACTTTCTTTGATTTCCCCTTTCACACTTATAAAATTAAGTAGATTCTTCATTCATCTTAGCGATTAAATAGGATGCCATGTCAAGCCCCAGTCTTTATAAACAAATCTTTTATTCCTTTATTCCATTTCTCCTTTATTCAACCAAGAATTCTGCTCTAAAGCAATTATCTTTCATCACTTTTGTCCTTCAAAGTCACCTTCTATTTTATAGCACTGACATTATCATGGCCTTTACTTTTTGACTTTGTAAGTCTCAGCGTCTCCTTTCCCCCTCTTACATAAATAAAATCACATTCTATATTCCAATGAATGACCTCTTTTAGTCTAGATTTAATGAACGTCACTTCCCAGTGACTCCATGCCTTTCTTCATTTGTCCTTCAAAATGGCGGACTTTAGATGTTCATGACCAGCACCACGTGCGCCTGCGCCTCCCGCGGCCATTTCACCAAGCGACTATTCCGTGAAGCGCCTGCGCACGAGCCTCCAGCGCACTGTCGCTCCTCCCCCTAACTGAGTACGCCTGAAACCGCACGTCCCCTTGCCTTCCCTCCCCCTCCGATTCTGCACCGCCCTCACCCCTTTCCTGTGAGATTCTTCCGCCAAGTGGAAGGCTCATCTTCTGTCGACAGCCTACGCACTTTAAGAGCGATCCAGTAGGCACTTATGGCCCTGGGTCTCCCCATTCAGTCTTGTCTGTGCACCAGAGCAATCTTCTTTCAAGCCCCAAAGTTGAAAACCGATTTCGCGGGACTTTTTTGCATACCGTGAGGCAACAAATGGAAAGAATGGCTCTGTGGCGGAGGGATCTCTCGCTTATGCGCTGAGTACTTTAACCTAATGGGGGTCGCCCGGGAGTCGGAAGGGAAGGGAGGGAAGGGAGGAGACAGCCAAGGAATTGTTTTTTTCCTCTCGCCCCGCCCTCGCTAGCCTGACCAATGGCAACGGGCTATTTCGCTTAGATTCTCCCCCAGCTCCCGTGATTCAGCCAATGAGCGGTGGAAGCGGCTCCGAGGGGGCGGGCTCAGGAGGCAGTGCGTGTCTTGTGAGAGCTCTTGAACCAAGTCAGAGCTAGAGTCGGCTGGGCGGCTGGGAACGGTGGCCGCTGCCGCTGGTGACTCAGGGAGGCGGGAGGCGGGGTAAGAGCGCCGCGGCCTCGGCTGCGGGTAGAGAGGAAGAAAGGTGAAGGCGCCGATCCCGCGGCCCCAGTGTCCCAGTGCCTTGGCGCAGACCTGAGCTAGGGGCGACGGGGGTTCAGCGGCTCGGAAGCGGGGTGCGGGGACGGGGCGGCGGGGCAAGTGCGGAATCAAGGGCTCGCCCACCCTTCCCGGGGGGCCGCCCGGGGCGGGGACTGGGCCGCCTGGGACGGGCCAGCTGCGTAGGGGGCCTATTTTTTTTCCGGAGTGGGGGGCGAACACTTGAAAATCCACTTTCGCCGCGAATAATTCTTCCCTTACTCCCTCTCCGTTCACGTATGAGGTTTGGGAAAAGCGAAACTTGGTGGACCGAGGGTCACGCGGCGCCTCGGCCAGTGTTTGCGGTGGGGGAGGGAGCTGGGGGGCGGGGAGGCGCGGGTGGAAGGTCCGAGTGCGGGGTCCGTCGGGGTCGCCTCCTCGGCGCTGGATCTGGAGCACTTCCCCCGTCCGGTTTAACCGCCGCCCCCACCCCGCCGCCTCTTTCTGGGCCCCCTCCCACCAGCCGCCCCCATCGCATTTTGTTTTTGTAATTTTGCAGGGAGGAGTCCTTCCTGCCGGCGTGGAAACCATGGTGCTCACGCTCGGAGAAAGTTGGCCAGTATTAGTGGGGAAGCGATTCCTCAGTCTGTCTGCAGCCGACGGCAGCGACGGTGGCCACGACAGCTGGGACGTGGAGCGCGTCGCTGAGTGGCCCTGGCTCTCGGGGACCATTCGCGCTGTTTCCCACACCGACGTTACCAAGAAGGATCTGAAGGTAAAGCCGTCTCCTGGGCCTCGGCAGCCGGACGTTTCGCCGTTACCTTGGTAACGCGACTATCAGCCCCCTCCCTCCCTTTTCTGAAAACACCGACCAGAAAGTTGGCGTCTGATCTGAAGGTGCAGAAAACTAGACCTTGAAAATCTTTGAAATGGTTGTGTAGAGCCGAGGTGTGTTTGGCCTAGAGCTCTTGGCTGCCTGTGTTTAATAATGGGTTTAGGACTGTTCAGACACGCTTCATTAATGCCGGCGCTGTGCCCCACTAGGACTGTCTGATTACTTCCCCAAAGGGAGGAGTATTGTTATTAGGTTGGGCAAGTGGGTGACATTTGAAATCATTAAGAATCGAGGAGGGAGGGCTAGTGTTTTGGAAGTGCTTTGAGAAAGATGGCTTTTTTGGTTCGTTTCTTTTAATTTCTTCACTCAACTTTTTTTTTTTTTAAATAACTTTATGACTTGTTAAAAATGAAGTGTGAGTGTAGAGGGAGGAGCGTAGTTCAATTTGGCATATTAGGGTGGGTATTTGTCCGTATATGGTGGGTCAGGGCAGGAGTGAGCTTCTGGTTGTCTGTGATGAATCTGTGGGTGGGTGTGAAATATGACCATGTAGGGAGGCCTGGGGTGGAGCTGTCCCATATATGGTGTATGGGAGGACTGGCCTCGAGATATTGCATTCTGGTGTTTGGAAGGGAGGGAGAGAAATGGGAGCAAGTGTGACCAGTAATTTTTTAGAAAATCAGAATGACATTCCGGAACCTTTTCGGTTAGATCTTTTGAAAGAGGGATGAATTCTGATTGTACTCTAATAGAAGTATTGGTGTGAAAAGATTGTCTTGAAACAACCAGTGAGGAAACCAACAAAGACTCCTTTGTGCAAAAATATCTGAAAAAAGATCCCTAACAAAGGCTCCAAAGTGGTGATAACTTGAAGGAAGCTTGTCAGAACAGAACATACTTCCACCCTGAGTAATACATGTGTTTCATGATCTTTACTTGGTTCTTGTCTTTGCTTTTTCTTGAAAACTGTGCTCAGCAGAAGCAAGTCTTAGCGTTGGCCATTGACTCTGTGTTGATTTCTGAAACACCATTCATTTGAACACTTTCACGGCAGTATGTAGAGGGAGTTGCCACTGAGCACTTAACCCCATGCCAAACATCATGCTGATCATTTAGCAGCCATGATTTTATTTAATCCTTATAGTAGTGCTTTGGGGGGTACTACCATTGCCCCCATTTTATAAATGAAAATATGTGTAGGGAAGGCTAAGTCTTGCCTGGGATCACATACCTAGGAGTTGGCATAGCCTGTATTCTAGTCTAGGAAGTTTTACTCCAGAGGCGCCCTCTTAACCATCATGTCATATGATGAACTGTGCTTGGAAAGAGCTCCTGCCATTCACAATGTGAGGTTTAGTTATTTTGCTCTGTTCCACTCAGTCTACCAAATCAGATTTTCACGTTTTTAGTGAATTGTGCAGAAATTGGCCAACCTGGTTGCTTTAGACTAGTAACATTTCTACATAAGTTGGACTTTGTGTACTAGATTTCAGTCATGCTTGTGGTTTATTTCACCTGCCAGATAAAATTTTCAATAGTACATTTGTTTTATATGACTGGAATGGAAACAATGTTTAAACTTTAAAGTCTTTAGTTCTTTAGAAGATGGCAGGAGACTATATGTCCCTTCCCTGGCAGTGATTGAGGGCCTGTTGGGTTAGGCATGCGTCTAAGGGCCTTAAGATGTATTCTTTTCCTCTCCATCTCTCTGTCCTTACACTTTGTGGAGGATATAATATCTTCATTTCAGAATGAGGAAATACTTTTAGGAAAAAGCCTCCAGACCTATTAAATGATGGAGGGAAGATGTGACTCCATGCTTGACAGTGTAACTTTCCCACTGTACTAAGGTGCCTAACCTGGAGATAACTGGGATCTCAATTCAAGAACAGTTTTGGTTATGTTGGATTTTTGCCTTACCTTCAGACTTGAACAACTCAGCCCTCATTTAAGGTGCACATTTATTCTGTTTCTCTTTTCTAAACATCATACGTTGCCACATTCTTTAGTTGAGTAGCAGAAGTGATTGGCTTATGTTGTTTTTATCAAAAAATGGTTTTAAAAACACTAGAACCAAACTGTACTTGGTGAGATGGAGACCAGAACTAAGTAATTAAGATCATGATTACATCTGGGTTTAGAGATACTGAATTTTTTTTGGAGGATAAGTGAGGGGCTGGATTACATATGAATAAATACAATTCAGGTAGTATGCAACTGTTCTATTAGTACAAATGCAAGTTTGTCTAGACTGGCCCAGTTGATGATGGTGAATGATACAAATAAGGCCAAGGCTGCTTAACTTTGTTAAAGACTTTATAACAAAGTTACATACAGGGCAAAAAGGACAGTATGTCTACTAGTTGATAGCAAACAATTCAAGATGAAAACATAGTAACAGTAGGTAATAGTGATTATGTGGTTATCATGTGGCAACTAACTTGTTGAAGCCTCACAACTATCCTATTTGGTTAGATACATTTTTGTTGTTAGTTCTGTTAGGTATCCTCCAGTCAGGTCTGACTCAGGGACCCCATATACAACAAAATAACAAAATGAAACACTCCCAGACAGTGTGCCATGCACACAATCTTTATGTTTAAGCCCATCGATATATCCACTGTGTGAATCCATCTAGTTGAGGGTCTTTATTTCATTGACCTGCCACTCTCCCCAAGATGGTGGTGTCCTCCAGGGATTGGGCCTTCCTGACAAAATGTGCAAAATATGTAAGATGCAGTCTAGCTATCCTTGCTTCCAAGGAGCACTCTGGTTGCACTTGTTTTAGGATGGATCTGTTAGTTCTCTTGGCAGTCCATGGCATATTCAGTATTCACCTCCAGCACCATGATTCAAAAGCATCAATTCTCCTGTCTCTCTTATTCACTGTCCAGCTTTCATAGCCATATGATGTGTTTGAAAATACCATGGCATGAGTTAGGTTATACCTTCATCTTCAATGTGATGTTTTTTACTTTTCAACACTCTAAAGAGGTCTTTTGCAACGGCTTTTCCCAATGAAATGTGTCTTGATTTCTTGACTGCTGCTTCTACGAGTGTTGATTAAAGAACCAAGTAAAGCAAAATCTTGGACAACCTTAATCTTTGCTCCATTTATCATGAAGTTGCTTCCTGACCTAGTTGCAAGGATTTTTGTTTTCTTAATGTTGAGATGCAATCCATACTGAAGATGGTGTTCTTTGATCTTCATCAGTAAATGTTTCAAATCCTCTAAAAAAGTTAATTTGCCCAACTTTGTCTCTAGGCCTGAGACACTAGGCTTTAATGTTCAGATTGAGTGAAGTGAGAGCACTTTATTTTGCTAGTCTCTCTATCCCTCAGGTGAGATGAGTTTGTGCTAAAATTGGGAGGTTTTGAGATTGAAGTTGGTTAGATATAACGTTAATTCACATATCATAATGAGATGTATCTGTTGGAGAAAAAGTAGCTTGAAATAATTCTTTTTTCAGTACTAGGGGCTTGAAGCCAGGGCCTTGCCCATACTTTGCAAGTGCTCTACCACTGAGCTGTACCCTCAGCCCCTTTTTTATTTTTTATCTTGAGATAGGGTCTTGCTAAGCTATGTAGGTTGCCTCTGTCCTCTTGCCTCGCAAGAGGTTGCGATCTTCTTGCCTCTGCCTCCCAGGTCACTGGGGTTACAGGTATGTGCCACTATGCCTGACTTGGAATAAATAATTTGAATTATCTATAGTTTGGTTGAGATACTTAACAGGCTAATAAGGTACACATTTATAAAATGGCCTATTATAAGAATGGCAAATTTGAAAAGTGTGGGTAGAGAATCATGATTGGACTCTTTTTGGCCTTTATATTAAGATAACACAAATAACATTTCTTTGTGGGCCCAAGGAACACAGGAAAGAACACAATGAAAAGTAGTTAAATTTGCCAGCTTGTTTGAGTTTGGTCAAGTTACTTTAGTTCCTTTTGAATATGAATGTCTTCTGATAGAAATATCTGCAGAAGAGCCTTTTGTGGTGTGGAGTAGGATGGGTGGAAATGTTCTTACAGAGAACCTCAGACTTCAAGGTACAGGAAAGACATACATGATTCTTTGGGGGGAGGGTGGTGCTGCAGGTGGAACCCAGCACCTCTTGCGTGCTAAGCAGGTGCTCTACTCTCAATCCTGGAAAGGCATACATGGTTTTGATGGAACTTTTGAAAAAAACATGAGGAAAGCTCACAAGTTTTAGGTTACATTATGTATTTTTAAAATCTTTTTTTTTTTTTTTTTTTTTTTTTTTTTTTGCCCCAGTGCTTCGAGGTGTTGAACTCTGGGTATTGCACATGCTCGGCAAAGGGTCTACCACTGAACTGTGCTCCCAGCCCCTTTATTATCTTATTTTGAGACAGTGTCTCACTAAGCTTCACAGGCTGCCTCTGGCCTCAAACTCACAATCCTGTCTCAACATCCTGAGTCCCTGGCCATGGTTTCCAGCTCCACAAGAGTTCTTATCCTGGGGTTTAGGTTAGTTGGTTTGCTTTCTGTTGTTATATGTCGTAGACATGTAAACTCATTCTAAGAAAACTTCCTCATAGTTGGGATTCAAGCTCAGATCTCTATGATTTTGAAATTTGTCCATGCACATCTTTATTATTCCACATTTCCTATAGGTGGAAGATCTGGTACCGAGAGCTAGGTTGGGTTTGAGGTTGATGTGAATGTGGGGCAGAAAGTCTAGTCAATCTAGGGGAGATGTCAGAGTACCTTAATTTTGTGACTAGGAAACAAAGGAGGCTAGGGAGTCTCTGAATACCTCCCTGAAGGACCATGTAGTAGTTACATTGATAGAACATGTGTCACCAAGGAGAGTGAATGTGAAATCTTGCCACATAGGTGATTGTCTGTTTGCATTTATTTTGATTTGGAAAATATTCAATAGTAACTGAAAAGTTAAAAGCCTGTCATACCAAGAAGATATGCAGCTTGTTAGCCCAATTTGCCTGGGCGGTTAGGGATGCACTTTTGTTATTGGGGTAGAAGGGCAGGATAAATCTTAGGATTTTAAAAGCTGTTCTGTAGAATGGAAAAGCTTTGGAATTGGAGCTAGTGGGCACTCATTGACCTGTAAGTGTGAGAAAAACAAGGTAGGAGCCCCATTCAGAGAGAAATTTGTTCATTTATTCATTCTAACATGTAAGTATTGATTATGGACTGCATACCAGTGATACACAATGGTGAGAAAATTAAACACACACTTTGACATACTAGAATTTATATGTCAGTCAACCACAAATAATGCCAGTTGTAGATAAGTATTAGGAAGAAAAAGTACAAAGGTATGAGTATAACTCAAAAAAGGACCTCTTGGGAAAAAGAGACTTTGGTAAGGGGGGACTTCTTTGAGGAAGAGATTCTTGAATTAGGTTCTGATAGATGAATGGAAGTTAACTAATGAGTAAACTAAATGCTTAAAAGGGATAGGAGTAATGTCTGAAATCATGAGCTGATTGGATAGATTTATTAACTAGTTGAAGCCCAAAACGAGAGGCTTCTTCGGTAAGAAGAAGAATTTTAAATCAGATAACAATAGTGATTTTCATGTGGAATATTGGAGTTTATTGAAATAAAATTAAAGAAGATCTAGAATAAATCAAGGTATAACATATCCATTTCATATCAGTTAAAGAAGATAGGGTGCTTTGGGTCCATTTATATGACCCTTAAGGTTTTGTGAACAAACTCTTACCTCAAGGTTTCTGCCAGAGATCTTTGGAGTGTTTTTCTTTTTTTTATTTGTTTGTTTTTAAAAAAATGTTTTAATATATTTATGAGTTGTAAAGATTCTGTAGTCTTTGGATTAAAAGATGTGTTGCATGTCAGAAGCAGAAAACATCACAATTACTTGGAAAACTATCTCCAAAGTATTTTAATTTTCATATAAGAAGCTAGATGGGCTAGCTGGGTGCGGTGGTGCACACCTGTAATCCCAGCGGCTGGGGAGGTGGAGGCAGGAGGATCGCAAGTTCGAGACCAGAGGTAGTCTGTGTAATTTAGCGAGACCCTGTCTCAAAAAAAAAAAAAAAAAGGGCTGAGGGTGCAGCTCAGTGGTCCAGCACTTGCAGAGTATGCAAGTGTGAGGCCTTAGGTTCAACCCCCAGTAGGGAAGGAAGAAAAAAAAAAATTAGATGGGCTGAGGATGTAGCTCAGTGATAGACCACTTGCCTAGTATGCAGGTGGTCTGGGTTCATCCCCAACAATGGAAAACAAACATAAAGCCCAACCAACCAAACAAAAAACTAGAGGTGATTCTGGAAAACTCTGGGCTCATTTATTAATTACTTAATTCTATATATGGTAAATCGATGGCACCTAACAACATATATAGTAAATGACAGCTGTAGTCTTAGACTCCCAACTCTCAGGTAAATTCCCCAGCTTAATCAATTGAAAGAGATATTGAAGATATACCATATCTTAGACCTTGTGCTAAGTCTTTCTGATGCCAGAGGAATTCAAAAGCAGGTGGTAGATTGGGATGATGGGGGGGTCATCTTAAACCCACTTGCAGTGTCAACAGAGAATTGCAATGTGATAAGTACTTCTTTTTGAGTTTCAAGTTTATTTCTTTCACTTGTCAAAGCTCACCTGTCTAATTAACATATGTAAAACCCTTCTGAGTTGGAGTTTTTGGTTTCTTGGCTTCTCAGAGGTTACTTGGAGGGCACTGATCCCTAAAGCTCTGGATTTTTGCATCCCAAAGTAGTTTGGAAGTCAAAGCTTGGTCTATATGTGGTCATTTTATTGTGGGCTATGAAGGAAAATAAGGGACCTGGAAAGGAGTGGGGAGCACACCAGATAAAAGGTTCCAGTAGAGTAATAAGGGTACAGTTTAACTTGAGCATTTGTAATGAATCTGCTTTTTTCAATTTTGTTTTTCCAGGTGTGTGTGGAGTTTGATGGGGAATCCTGGAGGAAGAGAAGATGGATAGAAGTCTACAGCCTTTCAAGGAGAGCATTTTTAGTAGAGCATAACTTGGTTTTGGCTGAGCGAAAGTCGCCTGAAATTTCTGAAGGAATTATTCAGTGGCCTGCAATAGTGAGTAAAGCTTGGGCTTTATTGAACTGAAGAGAAGACAGCATTTTGTTCAAGTGAAACAAGGAAAATGTATATGGACCTCTGGAAAATAGTAGTCCATGTTTGTGACAAAGTAGAAGAGTCCGAAGAGGACCCACGATCTTCTGCTTGCTTTCTTAGGAGCCTTGTTTTGTGGCTTTAGGCTGGTCCTGTGGCCTTCTAGGGCCTTATTTTCTTCACTTGAAAAGTGGGGATGGAGGTAATGTAGGGAATGTCTAGGTCAGAGGTCAGAACCTAGCAGTCATACAAACATACAGATCTGTGTGGTTTGGTTTGACCCGAAGAGAGTTAGTGTCCTAAGAACGTTTGAATTAGTAGCCTTCTTTTAAAAATGTGACAGTTAACATATAAAAATATAAACCTCCAGTGTCTGTTGAAAAAATAGCAAGGTAAGTGACACTGGGACCTTGTGGGCAGTTCCTCATGGCAGTAGCAGACTGTAGCTGAATGAGAACCATTGCCTTCCTCCACTAAGGATTTCCAGTCTTGGTCTCAAGATCTTTTAGGATCCTCTGGCTCAGAATATTTTAGGTTCTAAAGATGATGTAAGTCAGTATATGATTGTGCCTTTTTCATATTGTAAGTCTGTATAATTGGAGGAAAAGTGTGATCACTGCATCTGGAGAGGATAGGTCAGGCTTTATAGGACATGAGCTGGGGCTTGAAGGTGGAAGAGTCAGGTATGGGTAGTTGGAAAGACCAGAAGGCTGCTTGAAGGCTGACCAGATTGTGCAGGACCCTCTATGTGGTGCTACCCAAATAAAAGATTTTGTCCTTGAGTTTGAAGAGCTGCTGGAGATTTTTGAGTGAATGAGGTTATGGGTAAAGTTGTGTTTTGCTCTTTGTGTTTTTTTTTCCCCCCAGCTGTTAAGAATTTTTTAAAAACATGGTTCTGTTTCCCCAGGAAAACACATACACACATTTTTTTGCATAAATTTTTGAGAAACCATGGATCTGTATACCCATGTTAATAACTTTCAAATGTGTGTCTGGTTTGAATTACTGAGTTTGCTTAAAAATGATGTGATCTTGTGGCTACAAAGATAGTTGTTTTGAGATCCTTAAAGTAAATAAAAACTTGATGGTTTTGTCACTTTCTGGGTGTGTGGAAAATAGCCAGTTCCTATTTTCAGAATGATGCTTGTAGTTGTTATGATGCCAAAACATTTCCTTTTGTTTTGTTTTAGATGTACAAATCTCTATTGGACAAAGCTGGTTTGGGATCCATAACTTCTGTTCGCTTCCTAGGAGATCAACATAGTGTATTTCTTTCCAAAGACCTTTTGAAGCCTATACAGGTAAAACATAGGAACAATATTAAACCATCAGCATAGAAATGCAAAGGCTTTTAGCATGAGAAGTAAAACCCAGATGTTGGTTGTCCTCATGAAGATGCCTAATAGAGAAAAGAACATATCCTATCAAGAGTTAGTTGTTGGATAGCATCCCTTAATGTTGGTCTTTGGGTTTGTGTTGTCCATTTGGAGTTGAAAGGACAAAGATACACAATTGATAGTGTATGTGGATGGAAATACCTACGTTACTGAATTTACTTCATTGCTAAAATATATTTGTTGTTGTTTGTTGTTGTTGTTAGGTGCCGTCGAGTCGGTATCCGACTCATAGCGACCCTCATAGGGTTTTCAATGGCTGACTGTTTCGGGATTGCCTTGGGAGTGGATCGCCAGGCCCTTCTCCCATTTTTGCGGTGCTGGGAATTGAACTCGGGACCTCAGAGACTGCAGCGCAGCGCTCTACCCACTGAGCTAAATCCCAGCCCCAAAATATATTTATTACTCACAAATTGATACTTGTGATGGTACATGGTCATTCATAGTCAGGCACAGAGCAATGATTTGAGTTACCTGATGCAGGTTCCCAGCTGAAGTCAGATAAGGCAGATGTCTTTCTGCCTGTTTCAGTTCTTACACTGAAAACATTTGTCTTTTTGCAACTAATTTAGTGCCTGGCTGCCTGCCTCCCTCCCACCCACCCCTCACATCCTGCCTGGCCCTTGCCCCACGCCACTTAAAATGCCCCCCAAAGTAGTGCTGAAGTGCTTTTTGGTGTTATAAAAGCAAGAAAGCTGTGATGGATTTTAAGAAGGAAATCCATGTGTTAAATAATAAGCTTTGTTCAGCCATGAATTACATAGTGCTTTTGGCCATGAATTTAAGGTTGATGAATTGGCAAACTATGTATATATATCTATAACTGTACCTATCTATCTATCTATATAGATAGATAGATACACACGTGGGAACAACAACATACGTGTATATGCCGCCTTTCAACAGAAACATATAAAACAAGATTGTTATATATTGATCAGTTGATGAAAATGTAACCAGAGGCTCACAGGATCCTTATATTTCTTCTAAAAGCAATTGTTGAATGTTTTCTAATTTAGCGTTTTTGGAAACATGATAGAACATAACTATTGTGATTAACTATAATGAAGATTGACTGTATTTGTATATTCTATCTAGTTAGCTTGGAAAACGCACATCTTTTTCTTCACAACATTTCGGCTCCTGGGTCTTGTTCTTATATGATGATTTGTTACGAAGATGTTAAAAGGGAGGGGATCATTATCTTTGGAGTAATATCACTTTGTATTTTTCATCTTTTGGATGTCATTTATAAATCTTAGTAATCCCCATTACTTACTTGTATTTTGTGACTTCAGGTGTGTCTTATTTCTGTGACATGTAGAACTATTAACTCTTTGCTAGAAGGCAGTTTGGAATTAATGGTCACTGGATTGCTGGATATAGATTGGAAGGCTTAAAGCACTGACTTTCTCTCTGCTTGCATCTCATTTTTATTTCCATATCCTAGAAATAAGTGAAAACAAGACCTATAATGTGGACTTTATTTTATAATATTTAAGTACCAGTAAATGGAACACAGGAGGATCCTTTCACCTTAGTTTTAGATGCGAGTTACCTTCATATGTTAGGTATGCGTCTTGATATTTTTCCTGCCTTAAATGGAAGAATGACTTGCTCTTAAGGACCAAGGAATATATGTATATCTGTTTTGTGGATGTTTTACTTTCTGAGTAATAGAGTGGTTTTTAATTCTTAGCATTGTTTCCTGAATTTACATATTTCATAAGTTAGAACTCTTAGTTTTATTTCTCAAAATTGAAAAAGAAAAAATCTAGATTAGTGAGTTTGCATTTTTTTTCCTCAGATTTACCATGGGCTATCCATGTGAACGTTATTAGTATAATACACAATCTGGAACATCTGCAGCCATAGCAGCCTAGCATCCAATCCCAGCTGATTGCGGAAGCTAAGTAGGGTCGGCCTGCCTAGTTCTTGGATGGGAGACTGCTTGGGAATACCAGGTGCTGCAGGCTAGGGAAAAGGACCTGGCAATCCACTCCCAAAACAATTTGCCATCGGAAACCCTGTGAATAGCAGAGAAGCACAGACAATAGTGCCAGCATGGTAGTGTTGGAGAGTGTTTTGTTCTGTTGTACATAGGGTCCCTATGAGTTGGACCCAACTCAATGGCACCTAACACCACCACCACCACAAGCTGGACATGGTGGCACATGCCTGTAATCCCATTGGTTTCAGAGGTGGAGGCAGGAGGATTATGAATTTGAGGCCAGAGGCAACCTGCATAACTTAGTGAAATCCTGACTCAAAATAATAAAAATGGCCAAGGGGTGCATCCCTGAGGTAGACCACTTGCAAAGTATGCACGGGACCCTGGATTCAACCCCAAGTACAGCAAAAACCAAAATAAACCCCTAACACATAATTAATTGAGGGATACTATAACGTGTGCTGTTGACTTTTACTCACGGTAAGAGTGGCCAGAGTTGAGTTCTTCAGGGCATTATCTTGTAAGATGTGTACAATCACATTAGGCTGCTTCTGTATGAAATTCCATGTTGAACAATGTGGTTACCCAGTGGGATACTTGCTCTAAGTAATGTAGATTTGTTACTGTACCTGAAGATCATTTGGCAAGTGCAAAAATTGGAATTGAAACTTAAGGTCTGCTGTTAGATTAAATTTGATTCATATATCTATGAATAAGAAACAAGATATTCTGGATCAACTATCTGGCAGTTTTAATGGGCCCCAAAACCCTCTTAGGCAGATTAGAATTATTGTACCATATTGAAGAACCTTCTATGGCTCTCTCCCTTAATATGTTGTTTCGTTTTGTAGTAGGAATTGGATAAGCCACTTAAATTTTTTGAAATTGTGGTAGCAATAAATGCATGAGGGAAAAATACCCATTCTGATAGTTTTGAGCTTTAAGGGAGACTCTAGGTTTATCTATTATTACTTGACTAAAGAAATGCATTTTCCAGCATGGCTCCCCTCTGTAGGAGACCATTACCAATGGGAGAAATAGGTGAAACATTCTTGGCCACTGTGTATAAATTTCACAGTGGCAGAAAAACATAAAGGTCTTCTATTGGAAGGGCTTCTATGTTTAGCACTGCTTTTTTCTTTGCCCTGCTAGAATTTGGGTTTCGCAGGTTACTTCTATTGACAGGTTCTGTATACATTTATCATAACTAGGTGTACACACAAAACCAGAAGACTTGGGAAGAATGCCAACAATGGAGCTGCTGCCAAGAACTGAGTGTTCCAAAATTGGCTTACTCTGTAGCCTTAGGCTATTCATTCAGATTTTCTGTTTGTCCCTTACTTTTCCTTACCTTTTGTAAAGAGGAATGCATTTGGAATATTAGGTTAAATGAGTTTGTGAAATGAGTAGTTTATTAAAAACAACAGTCTCAGTGAATCTACCTCTACCTCATCTTGTCTTTGGGTCTTTTGCCCCATGGATTTAGATCTGTGATTTCTGCCTCCCTAATGTATGGGATATGAGTGTTTTTATACTTAGATTGACCAGCTTAGTTTGTTTGCTTCTTATTTTCACATAATCAAAGTTATGTCATGTTTAAAATTATGATTTGAGCCAGTTGAGATGACTGACTTCAGTTTGCCTTATGCCTGTGATCATTTGATGGTTTCTTACTTTTTGACCCATTCACTTCAGTGGAGTTGCAATGGGTTGGTGGTGTCATATGCTGCTTTAACCCATCTGATGAAACCAGTTGAAATATTTATTGGAATTTAAACAACTCTTACTATGTAATTTTTGATTTTACAGGATGTAAATGGTCTTCGGCTATCCCTTACTGATAATCAGACTGTCAGTAAAGAATTTCAAGCTTTGATTGTAAAACATTTAGATGAAAGCCATCTTTTACAAGGTATGTGGATGATGTATTGGTGACAGTTCATGAGTTGACCAGTAATAAACTTGTAATAGGCTAGGATTTAACCCTTCTCACTCATTCTGTCATTGAAAAAAAATGCTTTTCTAAGGTTCTGAGAATCAGAAGTTTCTTTCTCTCCCTCCCTCCATCCCTCCCTCCCTTCCTTCCTTCCTTGAAATGCTTCACAAATGTGTGTGTCCTCCTTGTGCAGAGGGCATACTAATCTCTGAATTGTTCCAGTTTTATTATATGTACTGCTGAAGCTGAAGTATATGTATTGCTGAAGCTAAAATTCTTTAGAAAATAATTTTAAAATTCAGAAATTTTAAAAAATTTACTTTTTTGTTTTCCTTGTGCAGCGAGATGACTGAGGACTTAACATATTCCAAAGCCTCTAAAATTTGGATAGTTCAGAGGTTATGTGAAACTATAAAAGTAAGGTAGATACCTTAAAAGTTCAGCTATATTTTGACATAGAATTTGGTATGTTTGGAATTTAATTTTTCTAAGATTGATAAAGAAATTATTTGTCAATCCTTACATTTTCATTTACTACTAGTGAATTTGTTAATCATCTTCACAGTCATAAGGTTTTTGTTTTTGTTTTTATTTTTAAATCAAACTTAGCAGTTCTCTTGGGGTTCCTGAATTTGGTTCCTCTAAAAGTAGAGGTACCATGGTACCTGGAGGTGCCATGTACCATGGTACCTGGAGGTGCCATGTACCATGGGCACCATGGTACATACCTGTAAATCCCAGCTGCTCAGGAGGCTGAGCAATGAGGATCACAAATTCAAGGTCAGAGGCAGCCTCAGCAATTTAGTGAGACTATGTTTCAAAATAAAAAATAAGAAAAGGGATCAGGGGGTCCAGCTCAGTCAGTGGTGGAGCACTTGTCTGGTATATATGAGGCCCTGACTTTAACCCTCTCGTACTGCAAAAAAAAATAAATAAATAAAATAAGTAAATAAATAATGGGCTAGGGGTGCGACTTAGTGGTGGCATGCTTGTTTAGCCTGCCTGAGGCCCTGGGTTCAAACCCCAGCACTGCGTAAATAAATAAATAAAATAAAAAGTTCACATTTTGTCCTAGTTTTGCTGAAATGTCTTTCTTATTTGCGATGTTTTTTCTTTTTTCTTTTCTTTTTTGGGGTCAGGGGAGGTTGACTGGGAGATTGAACTCAGGCCTGATATGTGCTTTTGGAAGTGCTCTATCACTGAGCTGCACTCTCAGCCCCTTTTTAAAAGTATTGAGTTACACAGATTATCTCTGGCTTTGAACTTGGGATCCTCTTGGCGATGTCTCTTGAGTCTATTAGTGATTCTTTTAATGTTCACTTTGTCTATGGCATTTTTTTTTAAGACTTAGGAAAAGATTGTCCTGGATGGTGGCACTATTGGGAGATAATGCCAGTTGTTCTAAGAATTTTTTTCTTTTTAAGGTGACAAGAACTTAGTTGGTTCAGAAGTAAAAATTTATAGCTTAGACCCGTCCACTCAGTGGTTTACAGCAACTGTTGTAAATGGAAACCCAGCATCCAAAACTCTTCAAGTCAACTGTGAGGAGGTAAAGACAATGTTAATTACCTGCATGTGAGATAATTTATAGGGCAAGATAACTAACCATACAAAAGATTCGTGGTTTTCTAGGTGTTAAGCCCTTTCTTATAAGTGTTAGAGCAACAATAAAAATGGCTATAATGGTGGTGCGTTCCTGTAGTCCCACTTACATGGGAGACTGAGGCACGAAGATTACTTGAGTCCAGGAGTTCTGGGCTTTAGTGTACTATGCTTATTGGGCATCTGCACTAAATTCAGCATTGATATGGTGACCTTCTGGGAGCAGGGGATCGCCAGATTGCCTAAGGAGGGGTGAACCAGCCTAGGTTGGCAAAATGATTACATTGGTTTTAAAAAGAAATTATTTGTAAGATGCCCTACTGTTAACAGAGCTCATTTTCAGTGTGTTCTCAAGCAGTTTTTAATTTTCCAGTATCTGTTTTATTTTTAAGATTCCAGCACTGAAAATTGTCGATCCATCACTGATTCATGTTGAAGTTGTACATGATAACTTTATGACATGTGGTAAGAGACACTGTTCAATTGAAATCTTTTCCTACCTTATTCCCCTTCTCACATTGAGAGAAATAGGGACACTAGCTTACCTATTTTTATATATTGTAGGTAATTCTACAAGAATCGGAGCTGTAAAACGCAAGTCTTCTGAGAGTAATGGAAGTTTGGTTTCTAAACAGGCAAAATCTTGTTCTGAGGTAACCTTCATTTATTTCTGTCACTTGTGTGAGGCTTTCTTTATTGCATGGCCAGTCCTTTCAGTTGTTATATAGCTGTTTGCTCTGTTCTTCTGTGCTGTCTTGTCTGCTCTGGTTGCGAGTTCCAGATCTTGGCCATAATTTCTACAGTCATGCAGATGGAGATAATATAAGTTTCTGGTTCACTATTTTCTGTGTAAAAGTTTCATTTTTTGGTATTTGAAGGAGTTTTTCAATAGATGTGACAATTTACTGTGTGGAGGTGTTTTTGAAGCTAAATTGAGTTGTATGTGTTATTTTAGAAGAATGCCTGGCATAAGAGGAGGGGAAGAACTCTAGGATTCTGAGTAAGATAGGTGCTGAAATAGAACCCTCATTTTTCCAATAATAAGATTCATTGATCATTTATGGTTATGTGTACAAATATACTAGTTTTTTAGAGGAGGTGGTTGATTTGCCACTATTAATTTTGCCCCAGAAACATACAGGCTTGTATAAATGCCCTGTGGATTCAGGTGCCTAATTTTAATTCTTTTCTGAAATACTGTTTGGACCAAGAAACTTAAGACTATTTTTCTTTTTG
Source organism: Pedetes capensis (assembly GCA_007922755.1). Classification (NCBI taxonomy): domain Eukaryota; kingdom Metazoa; phylum Chordata; class Mammalia; order Rodentia; family Pedetidae; genus Pedetes; species Pedetes capensis. The sequence goes on along the minus strand of VMDO01014440.1, from coordinate 7,396 downwards.
TCCTTAGGACATATTTACAGTACAAATAATGTTCACAAGTTAGGAACTTAAATGTTCTTGTGTTGCATGGGATAGTTTCCTGTTTTATTATTATCAAAACTATCTTTATAATTCTTTGCTCCAGCCTGGAGTTTAGAATTTAAAAATTGAAGCTGGGTGCCTTGGGACATGCCTGTAGTTCCAGTGACTCAGGATGCAGAAGCAGGAAGATCACAAGTTTTAGGCCAGAGGCAGCCTGGGCAACTTAGTGAGACCTTGCCTCAAAATAAAAAAACAAAAATAAAAAGGGAGATGGCAGTTTAATGGTGGAGTGACCTGGATGGGGTCAGTCCCCCAGTACCACATAAACAAATAAATAAATGACCAGGATAACATTGGCAAGACTGTTGGCAGTATTTGAGAGGGAACTTTGAGGTCTGTGGAGCAAGGTAAGGAGAAACAGCATGAGGAGTGGACGAGAGTCAATGAATGAATCTAGGGTTGTGAATCAAGGGTAGACTAGACTACATCGTCAAGTGGAACCAAAATAAGCACTGTGCTATACAAGTGCAAGGGTCTGTCTGGCCAGAATCGTTGATGGCCTTTGTTGAGCCTTTGGTCTGTGTATAGACAATAGGAAGTTTGATAATTTACCTAAAGGTTCCTAAACCAAGGTTTCTAAAACCTTTCTCTTCTTCCAGGGGATATAGGCTTGACCTGTGAGGAGGTGCTAGATATTTGGTCCTGGAGACTGGGAGGTATATGGAATTCTCATTTCAAAGAGCCCATAGCTTAGAGAGGGAAGCAGACTCGCAGAGACTCTAGAACCTCTGGGGGAGTGCCCTGAGCAGGAACTATGTGTGCCTCAGGAAGCAGTCTGGGTAGATACTCTCAGAGAGCATGTCCTGTTTGCTGAAGGGCAAGTGTTTCACTGTCGCTGGAGGACAGGAGGCACGGGAAGAGAGAAGCATGTCCAGAGGTGGAAAGGATGTGTGAGTTTGATCTTAAAGTTGGATGCATGGGGTGGTTTGGGGTATTGAGGGGTTTTGAGTTCAGGAGATTGACTTGAGCTTTGTAGATGATAGATGAGGGAAAGAGGTAAAAATAGAAACAAGGACACTGGTTAGGTTAGTGGGATTGTCCACCATAATTGGGCCTGAAGTGAGGTAATGAGCTAATGAAATAGAGAGCTACTTAGGAGGCAGCATGAATTTGGCTTGGTGGAAGACTAGATGTTAGGACTGAGGAAGGAGGAGAATCTACCTGATGAGGTGAGTGAATAGCTATGTCATAGAACACAACAGTTTTAGCTTAGTTCAAGTGACATGGTCATGTGATCATTTATGGTATTATATAGTCTCCCAATGTAGAAGGAGGCTGAGCTTGTAGGAGTAAGAATCCCAATTCTAGAAGGAAACAGAAAGTAAGGCTCTGGGGGAGTAGTGTAATAAAGCTGTAAAGAGAATGTCCAGCAAATAATTACTCTATTTTAAAGTTAAGCTCAGAGAGGATGTTGCTAAGTAATCTACAGTGTTGTTAGGAGCTGAGAGAGAAAGTAGATAGAATTATATATAACAAGCCAAGTTTTAACATTGGAGAAATTGTTAGCAGTTGAGAGTAGAGGCCATAAATGCCAGTTTGGTTGGGTGTTGTCTGTCCAGGAGAATGCATCAGTGTAAATAGTTGGAGGTGTGATGAAAAGGTGAGTTGCAAGATAATGGATTGGGGAGGAAGTCAAAGAATAGGACATCATAACTTGTCTGACATTGGAGGAATCAACCTGGAATGCTGACAACTGAGATTAGTGGGGACCTGCAGGATGTTGCCAGTTCTTGAGAGTGTTGAGTTTTATTAGTGATGGAGATGATGATGAGTAAGTGCATACCCTTCCAGGAGGTGCTTGTAAAATGTGAGCATATGTACATATGTAATGGGATCCTTTGCCTGACTCAAAATCTTGTTGGGCAGGAAGCATGACCATTTTTTTTTTTAATCTTTATTAGCATGTTGTCCACATCATACTCAAATTTGTCTGATGATGAACTGATTCTTGGACACAATAGACACTATTTAAAAAATAAGCCTAGCCGGGTGCAGTGGTGCATGCCTGTAATCCCAGCGGCTCGGGAGGCGGAGGCAGGAGGATTGCAAGTTCAAGACCAGAGGCAGTCTGTGTAACTTAGTGAGATCCTGTCTCAAAAAGTAAAAAAATGGGCTGAGGGTGCTGCTCAGTGGTCCAGCAGTTGCAGAGCATGCAAGCGCAAGGCCCTGGGTTCAACCCCCAGTACTGCAAATAACAACAACAACAACAATAATAATAATAATAAGCGTGACCTTTGGTCTGGAGATAAATTCCTTAATCTCTGCTTTGAAAATGATAGGCTAAATTCTATTTATGAAAATGTCTGTTTCAGCTCTTAAACTCTATACTAGTCATCTTATTCTAAAAGAAGTTGGAAGTGGTAGATTTTTACCTGGGTATTACAAGTTTTAGAAGTCTGACTTCGATTATTAGTTATTTTTAGATTTTTGGTTAATCTCAAAGTATGATAAAGAAACAAAACATCACTTGTAATCATACTTCTAAGAGGCTTGGTTTAAATTTTGGAATCCTTGCCTCCTTTCTCTTTTTTCTCTTATATAGCATGGAGGCCTGGTTTTTATTTGTTTGCTTGTTAAAACTAAAGACTGTACTCTTTTGTAGCCTCTTTAATTCCCTTGTGAATATTTTTCTGTATCATTATTCATTTTCATTCTGGGTGATTCTTGTAATCAGGTGAGTTTTGGAAACACTGGCCTAGCCTAGATTTCAAGAGGACTGAAGAGGTAAAGGAAGCAGGGGGGGAAGAAAGACAGTTAAGAGAGTTGTGAGTGAAAGGTGAGTACAGTAACAAGCTTGGCACAATTCTCCCTGTGTTTGCACTCGAAAGACATGTTGAGCTGGCACAGGGTTGACTTTTAGGGTGGTCTCTGGAACAAAGGAGTTTGGGATTAGGTAGGCAAGATCCTTGACTGCCTTGTGGTTAAGATAAACCTGTTTGCCAGTGACATCTGGCTCCTTGAAGGTCTTCTCTGCCTAGCAGACTATTCCTCAGAGTTATAACGTTGTTTGGATAATTGGGAAAAAGTCTGCTGAGGAGTGTGAGCCAGCAGTGACCTTTTTAGAATACTGTCGTACACTCAATTATATTATCTCCGTCTGCTGGCAGGGAGGAACTATTGCCATGACTGGTATAGAAGACCTTCAGGGAAAACTCTTCAGGTAAGAAGAAACTTTGACCTTTGTCAAGTCAGAGGCCAGTACAGAAATGTGCACATGAAGATGGGTTTGGGAATCAGGAGTCCTAATCCCTGTTGAGCTAAACCTTAGGAAAGTTCTAGAGGAGTATACTTCAGTTTCTTAAAGAAAGAATACCCAAAATTATGCAAATTCTATCACTTGGTGACTTAACTGAGAAAATAGTTACAATATTTTTCTGTGTTGACCTCTAAAACTAATTTTACTGTGTGTCTAGCACTGTGCTAAAGCACAGCACTATAAAGTATGCTTTAGTACTCGCTTTATAAATGAGAGTAATGGGCTAAGAAGTGTCAGAGGCTGAATTCAAACCAGAGTGTGACACTAGAATCCAGTACTTTACCCACTATGCTATTGTGGCCACTCCTTCCCAAATCTTTGCTTGGTGTGGTAAATCACTCTCATAAAAATAGCACATTCCTCCGTCTTTCTTTATTTCCAACCCTCCTTCCAACAAATACTTACTGATTATTTAATATGTGGGACCCACTGATCTATGGTAGTGAGCACTCCTACAGCCTATTTCTTAAGGTAGCTCACAAGACTTATTTATAGCTACTAAAAATATGAAGTGCTAACTGCATTCATTCATTCCTATATTCATTCACCAGTGTTATTTATTGAGCATCTGCCATATGTTTGGCCTGATGAGGTCAGAGAATGGACACAAGAATATGACAAAGAGTAGGGGGGTGGCGGGAATGAGTAGTCTGGGATTCTGAGGAGATAACTTTTGAGCAAACTTGAGGTTGAATGGAAGGAGCTAGCCAGCCACTGAAAACTTGTATAGGCAGGGGGAATAGCAAGTACAAAGGTAAGCTAGAAAGGGGTTAGAATGTTTGAAATTCAGAGCAGAAACCAGTATAGTGGGAGCAGCATGAGCAAGGGGGAGAGTGACATGAGATAGGGGTGGGAGTTGGTGGGAGATTAGATCACATGAGATTCTTGTAGGCAGTGGAGTGCTGTGGTCTATTTATGTTTTATAAAGTTTGCTCTATGGTAGAATACATTTTCAGTGGGAGGAAGAAGATTAGCAAGAATAAAAGGAAGTCAGTCAAGTGGTCTAGGAGAGAAAGGTGGTGAGAGTGGTGGCATGGAAAGAAATGGACAAACCCAATGAATAGTTTGAAAATAGAGGCAAGATTTATTGATTCATTGATTGAATATGGGAAATGAGAAGGAGATTTTTTGACTTGAGCAGATTGATGGACATTGTACAGAGTGAAAATTTATGCATAGGTTTGCAATCTAAATTGTTTAAGCATGTTTTTCTGGGGGAGTAATTTAAGGAAAGATATTAGTGCATCAACTCTAAATGTATTCAAATAAGGAAGGTGGTAAGAAAGAAACTTGGTAAAAATGAACCTTGAATAAGCATTTTGTAATAATTTGGCAGTTAAACTTTGGGGGGATTGACTAACTTTTTAATAGGTGATTACTAGATAATCATAGAATAGTAAAGTCAGAAAGGACTTGTTGAAAGCAAACTTAACTAATTTTTTTGGTAAAGGATTAGGAAACAAGACCTGAGAGGTAAAGCTGACTATCCAAAGGATATAGTCAACCCCCTCCCCAGAAAACTAATACAAAACCAAAAAACAAACATATACCTTCCAGAGGACACTAAGCTAATATTAAACCAAAATTCAGTGGATGAAAACAGTTTAATATATGATCAGATAAATTAATACTTGAGTAGTTTGAAGCCATGCCAAAACTTTGATAGTGGTTAAATTCTTATTTTTCAGCTGGTTTATTTAGCAAATACTAGATAGTCTTTTCAAGGCTACCAGAGTAAATGCCTGAGAAAAAGATTCATGAATGGATGGCATGTAAACATATTCAGAATTTTCAGGTTTTAAAAACTTATTAAGGAAATTTGTACATCAGGTTTTAGAAGTTTCTTTAAAATTAGATTTGGTGGCAAGGTAAATATATAGGTCATTGTGGTTTGACAGAGTGACTGAGGAAGGCACAAATGAAGTAACTTAAGCACAAATGAAGACCCTGGTGAATATGGGTAGGTTGGTTTCAGATGATTTAGCTGTAGAATAGTTTGCTTGAGTTTATCTATCCCTTTTTTCACTTTGGGAAGTTTTATTTTTGTAGAATATAGAAGCTGATAAGAAGTGGATTCAGTATTTATATTTTGTGAAGGTGAAATTACATGAAAGGGGGGAAGGATGTCCCAAATTTGTCCCATAGGCCTGTCATTACTTAATGTTTTTTGCAGCTTGGGATGACCTTTGTGACTTGATGAGCCACATAAGAGCAAGAACCGTGTCCTCAATCTTTATTGCATTGCAAATTCTTACCATGGCACCACTAGGTACCACTGCCTACAAGAGTCCTATGTGGTCTGGTCTCCTGCCAATCTGTGCAGTAAGTGCATGGTGGGCACTCTAGTCATGTCAAAATGAATGCATGTGAAGCTGCCACCATTGAAACTCATTTAAAAGTTCACTTTTATGCATTGCATTATTAAAGTAATTGCCACAAAATCATGTTTTCCTGGTATAATGACTGAGGTCTGAAAAAGATCAGCTTGTGATCTTTTATAGGAACATTTACATTTTGTGAAAACTGGAGTGATTTATTTACAGCCTTCAGATATGAGTCCTTAATTTTGTGATTTATCACTTGCCTACTGTGCTGGTCTTTTATTTGGCAATGGTGTTATGCTTGTTTACTATGAAACCAAGCAAATTATGTTGATTTTGTTAACACTTCATAATTTCCCAACTAAGGACTTTACTTTAATGCTTATTGGTTTGGTGTCTTTTAGGCCTCTCCCAGTATGTGTCCTGTACAGTCTGTTCCTACAACAGTTTTTAAGGACATCCTGCTTGGCTGTACTGCAGCAACTCCACCTAGTAAGGACCCACGACAGCAGAGTACTCCCCAGGCTGCCAACTCTCCACCTAACCTTGGAGCAAAAATTCCTCATGGGTGAGTAGTGCTTTGTTAGAAATGTTTAAAAATAATAATAATAGAAAATTGTTTTGCTCATAGTTTACTCTTTCTACTTCAGCTTGTCCAGCAATGTTTTTCATAGGGGTTTCCAAGAGGAGAGATTGATCAGATGCCTTCAAAGATGAAAAGTGCAGAAAGCACATGGAACAATATAGAAAACTGTAGATGTGAGAGGCACATGCCTTCTTGGTTTGCTTATATTGTGAGAAGGATCAGTTGAGATAAACTACAGACTTGTGGAATAGGTGTCTGCTTTTGAGGAAAAGTTAGTACATTGGTTATGTGTGGGAGACAGATGAGTTGGGAGTGGAGAAGACATGGTTACAGGGAGAGTTAACCTGAACATGAGTTGACCCCAAGTATAGGTAAGAAATGTGGCAGTAGAGGAGATTCTAAGAATAGACATGAGGAGGCAATGGCTGTACTAATTTACAGTTGAAGAAAACAAATAAGTGAAGTTTAATGAGAGGTTTAAAGTGTGTACAAGTCTGAGAGAGAGGGAAGGATTTTTTTGGGTGAAGGTGGTGACCTGTACAGGCGGTTGATAAAGACTTAAATATGAGTTGGAGACACTGGTGTAAAAAATCAGTTGGAAGACTGCTGCAGAGAGATCAGAGAGTGACTAAATATGTTGATTCACTGGGGAAGAAGTGGGCGGCAGCCTGTGATGGAGCTTGGAGGATAGTGATGTGTCGGGGTTTTAGCTCTAGCCCGGCTAAAGTTAGGGCCAAATGCTCAACATAAACACGTGGCCGATGTCGGGAAAGAAGGACCTCGGGAGACCTTCAGATGGTTGGAGAAGGACAGGGAAGGTTTATTGGGGTGCTCCCCTTATGGAGAGCAAGGAGCAAGCAGCCCCTATAGAGCAAGGCTCTACCCCTTTAAGTGCTGGCTCTAGGCCTGCAGCATGGAATGCTGCAGGCTAAGTACTGGTACAGCTCAGCCTTAAAGGCACAGCCACAGCCGCGATGTTCAGTTGAGGTCCGGTGGTCTTGACTCTCATGGCTTGCCTTCTTTACCCCCCCTCCTTCCCAAGGATGGGAGGAGTTGGGAGGCTCTTCGTGGCTTGCTAGATGCCTTCGGCTCTTCGGGGCCCCTGGGCTTGATTTCGCCGGCTTGCTAGATGGTCTTGCTGGAGTAGGGAGC
>VMDO01014439.1:20193-54724 GCA_007922755.1 Pedetes capensis | reverse complement strand
ACAAAGGTCGAATAGCACTACCAGGATTTTTCTGGACATGGTATTAGTACACACAATGAGAAGGATACCCACTATGTACCTGGAGCTATAAATCTGGACCCAAGACCCGTGGGTGCCTGGACCTTGCAGGAAAGCCACAAAACCCACCTGAAGCCCATGCAGCCATAACTCGCCCTCACCTTCACACCCTCAACAACTCATGAGACTGAGCGCATCTGAGCAGCTGGGCTGTGGCTCCCTCTGCGTCTCTGGCCAGATTCACCAAAGTCCATCATCCGGGCACATTCTCCAAGGACAGCAAATGGACGTGAGAAGGGCCAGGCAGAGGCCAGATGCAGCTTGACTCAGCCTAGCCCGCTGTGGACAGGATGGGGTGAAGGCTGGCAGCAGATGGGTTTGTGGCTCCTCCACAGAGCATGGGGGGTGAGGGGGGACTGAGGGCAGGTGTGGGCGGGGCCGTGAGCGCCAACTCTGACAGCGCGGCTGCACCCAGACAGCTGGAGGTGGACGTGAGCTCGGAGTCTGGCGAGAGCCCTCGTGTTTTGCACATGCGGGAAGCTCTAGGAGTCAAGACAGCCTGCACAGCCCAGGGGCTTTCCTGCCAAGGCTGTCTGGGAATTTTGGACAAGACCAAGATTTCTTCCCATGCTTCTGTAGAGCGTGCCACTCCCGGGAGTCAGGGGCTGTGAGTGCTGAAGGGTCTCAGCTCGGAATTCCCAGCTGTGTGGCCAGCTTGCATGTCACAGCGGGAGATGCTGCTGTCACTGTGCTGAAGCATCCTGCCAGCCTCCTATCCTTGCCCTGCCCACTGCAACTCAGTCGCTCATCTACCCATCTACCTCACTAGAGTATGGGGAAAATGAATCAATTCCACTCAGTAGGTGCCAGCAGGCTTAGCTGAAAGCCATACCCACAATGGCACAGAGGGTGGTAAAGGTGAATGAAGGGGCATGCCAAGGCAGGGCACGTGAAATCACAGCAGATCCACACATGATGTCTCCATATGGCAGAGTAGGGTTTCCTGGGGACCAGGAGAGAGATCCTGGGTAGACCAAGGTGGGCAGTCAGGGCTGGACAGTGGATGAATAGGAGCTCAGCTGCTGGGTAGGGGTGAGAAGGGGATTCGGATTTCAGGTGGAAGAAAAACACAATTGATCTTTCACACTGAAGTCCAGCATTCACTGACCTCTCTGTATGCAACCCCTTCCCCATATCTGTCAGCTAGCTTACTGTGTTGTGGGGGCTTTTGTGTGATGCTGAAAACTATGCCACCCATATTTCAGATACCAGCAGGGCCATCCATGGTGAACAGGTTTCAGTTGGGCTTCCAGACTAAGACAGACTAGAGAGAAGGACCTAGCAGCCCACTCTCAAGACAATTAGCTATTGAAAACCTTATGAATAGCAGAGAAACACTGTCAAATATAGGGCTGGGAAATGAGTACTCTAGGCTAAAAGACATTCAAGATGACTGGGGAAGAGTTGCCTCCTCAAAGTAGAGTCAACCTTAGTGATAGGAATGCATTAAAGCCCCTGGGACCTCTTTTTGCCCATGTGGCACAACTCAAAGTGAGAAGAAATACAGTGGCTGCAACATTGGGTTCAAACATAAAAAGATAATGTGCATGCACAATGTGGGGAGTGTTTTGTTTTCTTGTACATAGGGTTGCTATGAGTTGGATCTGACTTGAAGGCACCCAACAACAACAACTATAAGCACCAGACACCATTTAAAGCACCTTCCACGAATTCATTCATTAGTTGTCACCATAAAACAATACATGTTGTTGTTGTTAGGTGCCATCAAGTCTGTATCCGACTCATAGCGACCCTACGTACAACAGGCGAAACACTATTGTCAGTGCTTCTCTGCCCTTCACAGGGTTTTCAATGGTGGATTGATTTTGGGAGTGGGTTGCCGTGTCCTTCTCCCAAACAATACATGTTGTTGTTGTTAGGTGCCATCGAGTCGGTATCCGACTCATAGCGACCCTCATAGGGTTTTCAATGGCTGACTGTTTCGGGATTGCCTTGGGAGTGGATTGCCAGGTCCTTCTCCTATTTTGCGGTGCTGGGAATTAAACTCAGGACCTCAGAGTCTGCAGCGCAGCGCTCTACCAACTGAGCTAAATCCCAGCCAAACAATACATAGCTCTCCTTATATTAGCTCCATTTTATAGGTAAGAGAAAAAGGGCACAGAGAAATCACGTGCCCCAGAGCTCCTGGCTAGTAAGCAGCAAAGGCAGCTCCAGAGCCCATCCTAGCTCTGCCCCCGGTTGTCTCTCACAGACACAGTCTTGGCTTCCAAGGATATTAATATATAAGTAAGAAGTCAAGGTCAATCATATAGACACCTTTGCAGCTGAGGAAAGCCCATAGGATTATGGGACTACAGAAGAGGCCCATCACTTAGCCCAGGGTGGGGCAGTAGGTGGGTCAGAGGTAGCTGGGAGCTTACAGGTGGAGGAAGCTGAGATCCAAAATGTGAAGGGCAGAACTTAGGTGGAGAGAGGGAAATGGCTTTCGAGTGACGCAAGAGCAGGAGCCCTGGGGGCAGGGCAGGGGTGTGCATGTGCACGTTCCTGGGGCCGTAGGAGGTCAGCCTGGCAAGACGGGGTACTCTCAGGGGCCAGGTCCCCCAAACCTCTCTCACCCTGTGGAAGAGCTTGTCATCCCTCTGCGAATTGTGGGAGCCACTGAAAAAGGTGTGAACAGAAGCGATGTGGTCAGATCTTCTAGAATGTTCCATATGGATGCCATAGAGATGCACTGGCACCAGAGTCCAGTTGGGAGCCTGTTCCTGGGTAGGGTTTAGAGGTGGATTGTGGTGCGTGGCTGGGGCCTGGAGCACAAGATATGGGCAGTGAAGAAAGAGACACTATCATGACAGAACTGGGCCCATCCTACAGGTGACAAGAGCTCCGAGGGCTTCTGAGGGGTGACACGGGGAGAGACAGAGGCACAGAGACAGTAATGAAGGGATGGATACCCAGGCCATGGGCAGGGCTGGGAGGAGAAAGGGCAGGGGACGCCCATCTTCCCTGGGAACAAAACTCAGGACATGGCAGGCACAGCCCGGCCCAGAGCTCTGAACCAGTTGCCTGGACACTCTGAGGGACCAGCCTCCTGGGCTAATCGCCACCCCTGCAGGCAAGGTACACGTGAGCAGAGGGCGCAGTCTGGGGAGACCGGCTCATGCGACTGCCTAACGGCTGGTTGGCACCAGGTACAACTGGGGAACAGCCAGTGATGGTCCTCATCCTTGTGGAATGTGGCGATGGAGGAATGACGGAGAGCAGAGATTTGGCATTGACATCAAAGGCACAGCTGCCTGTCGGGGGACGTCTCCATCCATACGTTGAGTTCCCCTGCATGGGAACTCCGGAAGCCCCGTGCAGAGCTTTCTCCCTCATACGCCAGTAACACGTCATTCTTCCCTGTAGAGATCTAACGGCACCTACAGATTTCCTATATGAAATACATCTGTCCTATGCATACAGGGCACACTCTCTCAAAAGACTGTGCATAGGCTGGGTGCAGAGGTACACGCCTGTAATCTCAGCTACTTGGGAGGCAGAGGCAGGAGGATCACAAGTTGGAGGCCAGAGGCAGCCTGTGTAACTTAGTGAGACCCTGTCTCAAGATAAAAAAAGTAAAAAATGGACTGAGTGGGCAGCCCAGTGGTAGAGCATTTGCAAAATGTGCGCCTAAGCTCTGGTTTCAGGCCCCAGTACTGCAAAAAAAAACAAAAAACAAAACCAAAAAAAACCAACAGCAATTAAAAAAAAAATTTTAAAAACTAAAAACGATAAAACAAAAAACAAACAAAAAAACCACAAAGATCGCAAAATGTTTGGGACAGAAGCAAGGCTTCATTCACCTCTATGTTCCCCAAGCTGAGTGTCTGACTCACGTTCATTTAAGTGTTTATACAGAGGCAGGGAAGAATGGAAAGGGGGAAAGAGGGAGCAAAGAGGGAAAAGGAAAAGGAAGAAAAAGCACAAACGGCCAGAATAAGTAGAAAGAGGAATGCGTGGGAGAAGTCCCTGGGCGGATGGGTGATGATTGAGTGTACGGGAAACTGAATGAAGACACAGGGATCTGGGAAAACGGAGGCTCGGCTTCACGTTCTTGCCTACTGTTGGGGTGGCGGGGCCAGCCTTGGGGTCTTCGCTCCGTGGTCTCAGAGAATGACAGGGCCACCTGCCTGGTTGTTGGAAGAGCTGGGCTGTGAACCTAGGGCTTGCAAGGCGTATGACATGGGCACGTGGCGTCATGCGAACAGTGACCCCGTGTGCCTTGCCCGCCGCTGTATCCCTGGTGCCTGGCGTGGTGCCCCTGAGAACCAGCGTGCCTTCCCTTGGCCCTGAGCTCTACAGAGCACACCCGGCCCACGCCTCCTCTGTATGCGGCCCTGGGCTGCTCTTCTCATTCTCTGGACCTCAGTTTCCTGCTCTGTAAGCTGAGGGGTCAGACTCCCCCTCCGAGGGCCCTTCTGCTGAGAGAGCTTCCTGGATTCCCCACCTGCCCTTCCCCTTCCTTGGGAGAGGGCAGCCGGGGACAGTCCCCACCCTGCCTGGTTGGCCGGCAGCTCCTGGCTGGGCAGGCACCTGATCCTTCGCAGACTCCCTGGGTAGCTGAGCTCTGCACAGGCGGCCTTCCCACGCGTCTCCTGGCTTCCCCGGGGCACAATGCTACCTGTCTTCTCTCTTCCAGATCTGGGTTAGATAAACCTCTGGCTTGCTTGTTTTTCCCTTACTTTGTCTTCTTTTTCTGAGCTCCCCCCCCCCGGGGGGGGGGGGGGAGAGCTGCCGGTCAGTGGGGACCTGGCACGCAGCGGTTTGGGCAGCCTGAGCTCCGTGTGATGGGGAAAATGGCTCTGCTGCCCGCAGGCTGACGTCAGGTTCCTGGAGTGTGCGGGGGCCGGGAGGCGGGGCGGCTGGACACCCTGGCCTTGAAGGGAGGAGGCCATGGGAGAAACTGAGCTTTGCTAATCATTTACCCATGTCTTCTGACAACTGGTCAACCTTCCAGCTGCCTCATCTGTAACAAAAATTACCAATAACTGACCAGAAAAGGCTTTTGTGTAGACAGGAACATTTATAAAGAGTCCAGCCAAATGTCTGGCAAGTGTGGACATGGTGGCTATTTTGAATACAAATTTATGTATATGTATGTGTATATTTTTGCCTGCGGCCATAGCCCTGTGGTATCTGATCCTGTCAGATCTTGGAAGCTAAGCAGGGTTGGGCCTGGTCAGTACTTAGATGGGAGAAGGTCTGGGAACACCAGGTGCTGTAGGCTTGGGAGACGGACCCAGCAGCCCACTCCCAAAAATCAATCCTCCATTGAAAACCCTATGAACAGCAGAGAAGCACTGACAATAGTGTTTTGCCTGTTGTACGCAGGGTCACTATGAGTCGGATACCGACAAGATGGCACCTAACAACAACGTGTGTATATTTACCTGTGTCTTATTTATTTTAAAATACATTTGTTTATCAAATAAATATTTTGGAGAAGAAAATCAAAAGACACCCATAGAGTCACTCTTGAAGATAAACGCTATTACATTTTGAGTGATTTTCAGTATTTTTTATGCATAAGTGTGCATTATATATATATTTAGAAACTGAAATGATTTTTTTTAACTTAATAGTATAACCTACATATTTTGGTGTCTTTAATACTCTGTGAGGGCCTGGATTTAAATCGTTGTGTGATATTCCCATATGAACCTACTGTGATTTATGAGAAAAATCCCTTTTCATTGGACACCTAGCTTGTTTCCCGTTTTCCACTTCTCTAGCAGTACAGACTCAGGAGTTGAAGCCAGGCCTGTCTGAGCCCAAAGCACATGGCGAGTCTACTACCCACAAGGCCCTGCCCTGGGCCTGACGTGTCCATGCCCAGCCAGACTCCATCTTTGTTTTCCTTTGCTCCGCACAGCTTCTCTCTGGGCTTCCCTCCAGAAAACCAGCAGCCGGTCGCCACCCACGGCTCACTAAGGAGCTGCAGATGTCCCCTTTTAGGACCTGCACCATTTCCTCCCCACACGGCTGCCTGGAGGGGAGGGGAGAACCAATGGGGGCTGGGGAGTGTGGGGCTCGGGGAGATGCCACCTAAAGACGGGAAAGAAGGTCAGCATTTGTTGAGGCTCTTTCTCTTCAATCCTTCAGGGCTTGGCCCAGAGCTTCAAAGTCCAGCATCGGGAGTTCCTCTTGCAAATCCCCCAGTCTGGTACTGTTTTGCTAAGTGAGAGAACCCCGCACCATATGCTTCTGGTTCTGTTTACTCCACATTTAAGCAAACACCGCTAGGAGCTGGGAAGCGGTCAGGGCTGACCATGCTGGGCATGCCGGGCGCTGGAGGAAGCCGCCTTCTTCCTGCTGTGCCTGGCCTTCACCCCAGGTGACTCTGTGGGAGACCTAGCAGGGTGGTCTGTGGAGGTGATGGCATTCAAACGTGCACTGGCAGCAGGCCCTCTGCCCCCTGCACCTCCTGCCCCTAGGCCTTTGTCCCCACCTGCCACAGTGACTGGGCCACAACAGGCGTCTGACCCTGTCCTTCTCTTCTGTCAGATCCATACACTGCCCCCGCCCTGAGGTCAGACCCCAAGCACATGTCTGCAGCTGACCCCTCCACCCTCATCCTTGCCCTGGGGGTCTTCCTGGCTCTCCATCCTCTCCTCTGCTCTGCCCCTTGCCCATCCTGCCCTCTTGGCCTGCAAGATGCATCCCCGAGCCTATCTTCTATAGTGGGTAAGCAGCGAACCCCCCAAATCCATGCCCACTTGGAGCTTCCTGGTGCATCCTTACTCAGAAGTCAGGACTTCGAGCACGTAATTAGTTAAGCATCTCTGGGGAAATCTTCTTGGCTTACGGGTGGTCCCTACGTACAATATGGGTGTCCTGGTAGGAAGAGGAGTCACACGGGGAGGAAGGCCGTGTGGAATCGGAGGTGGGAACGGCGTGATGTTGCCGCAAGCCCAGGAGCACCCAGGTGGTCGGCGACCACAGATGAGGAAAAAAGGCCAGGGGCAGGGCTCCCTCAGAGCCTCGGAAGGAGCCAGCCCTGAAGCAGGAGCTGCCTGGGGATGCCCAGTTGTTCCTCCCAGGGGCAGATGTGTGCAGGGCAGAGAGCTTGAGGGCCCAGGGGCTTAGTCACTCTAGGAGGTAGCACCACTTCAGAAAGACTCTAGTTCTGTCACAGATGTCACCTCTGGCTGTCACCTTTTCCTGTCTCTGCTGCTCTGTATTCCACGTGTTGTCTAGACATGGACTCATCCTTGTCAGCCATCTTCTTCCCACACTCACCCCTCACCTACCTGCCCACGCATGTACGGCTCTGTGTGGAGCATAATTTAGGATGAAGTTTTATGGACAGAAGGAAATTTCCTCACAAAACAACAAAAATACAGTAGGATTACAGCTATCTCTGTGCTCAACAGGTCCCAGGCCTCTGTCATGTTCTAGACTTCTCTTTTCTCTTCTTTCCCCCACCTCAAATGGGAATCCGTCCTTATGTCTAATACCTCCTGGTTCCTTGTCCCCTACTCGTGTTTGCCCTCAAGATTCCAACAGGAACTTCAAGTGGCTGATCAAAGTCACTTCCTAAACAAGCATCTCTGCTATAATATTAAGCCCTTCGACGGCGCAGCCCATCCTGTGGGAATGGCCCGCCTCTTCCTCGCTGCTGCTTTACACTGTTTCACTGTAAGCCCTGAACCTGAACCTTGCCAAAGATCTCACACATCGGATGTGTTTCTAAGTGTCCTTCTGCACGCTCAAGGAAGGTGGAGGTGGCACAGTGTCCACTCTTAAACCTGTGAAGTCTCAGAGAGCACAGGCACATTCTGGGGCACTGGTCCATCTGTGATGCAAGAATGAATGTATGAAAGAATAATGACTTGAAGAGAATTTAGTGCCAACTATGTATAACTTTGCCTGTAGCTGTAGCCCAGTGGCATCCGATCCCGTCAGATCTTGGAAGCTAAGTAGGGTCGGGCCTGGTTAGTACCTGGATGGGAGACCGCCTGGAAACACCAGAAGCTGTAGGCTTGGGAGAAGGACCTGGCAACCCCCTCCCAAAAATCAATCTGTCATTGAAAACCCTATGAACGGCAGAGAAGCACTGACAATAGTGTTTCGCCTATTGTATGTAGGGTCGCTATGAGTTGGATACCGACTCGATGACACCTAACAACAACAACATGTATAACTTTAAAAAACTCATCCCACTCCCCAATAATGATCAAGAGTCTTTTTATTAGAAATTGGGTGTGGAAGATGAGTCAGATGAGCAAGATTAGGCCTGGGTCAGCAGCTCGGGAGCCCAGGCAGGCCATCCTGTCCCAACTGCCCCAACCCCACAACGAGGGACCCTGTCCTCTCCCGTTGCTGCCTACTTCAGCCCAGGCATGGCCCAGGCTGAGGCCTGGCTGATCCTGCTTCAGAGATTCCCTCCTTGGGGCACGTGTGTCGGTGCAGCAGACCTGTGGTCTGAGGCGGCCACGCTCTCCCGTGGCAGGACCACGTGCTGTGGCAATCTGAGCCGGTCCTGTGGTACTCCACAGCTCACCCCCATGAGCTCACTTGGAGGCCATGTGTGACTGCTCCAGGCCTGCCTTGGTATCAGAGTAAGTTGCAGTCACTTAAAGGCACCCAAAGCCTTAAATCCACCAAACCTCGTGTTCTTCCGCCGCTGGTTTTGTTTCCTTGCTGTGAGGACACTGGAAGGCGAAGCAGACATTCCAGGAATGTTGTGCAAACCTGCATCAGCCCAATGGTGGCCCCAGGCAAACAGGCGCAATCTGGCCTATGATGCAAGAATGAGTGGATTGAAGGGGATCTGGTGCCAAGTCGTTATCTCTTTAAAAAATTCATCCTGCTGCCCAGTAGTGATCAGGAGCCTCCTTTTTGCTGCACAGATGGGAATCCTGAGGCCAAGACAGGCCCAGACCAAATTAATGGGGACAGCTGGACAAGATGTTCACTTCCACAGCCAAGTGTAAACGTGAGGTGGGGGGTGGGGAGGCCTGGGCAGAACTATGTGCAGCAGCCAGACTTTACTATGTATGGCTTCCATCAGCTGCTCCGAGCTCTGATCTTCTAGCCTATTCAATGTGACAAAAATACTCCCTTCATGGTAACCGGTGGAAAGACTAAATGAGAAGATCAGCAGTGTTTAAAAAGACAGTTGACCTCAATCCCAATGACCTTTGCATCCCCCAAGCACCTAGAATGAAAGGCTGTTTCTATACCCATTTTACTCAGAGAAGTTAGGTAAGCTGAGCTAAACACACAGCAATATGGGACAGAAGTAGAATCTAAAGTTCAGATTCACTTAAAACCTCCTCTTTCCCAGTGTTTGGTGAGTGATTATTAAATATTAGCCCTCATTGTTACTGCTAATGGGCAACCAACAAGGAGTCATTAAGGACCTCCTCTGTGCTAGGCATTTTTCTTCACGTTGAGGATGTCGCTGTGTCCAAGACAGACTGGCTCTGCTCTCAGAAAAGAAAGCCTGATAACCAATATCTACTGCAACAAGAGATGCAATGGTGGGTCCTGGCAAGTGCTCTGATGGAGACAGAAATAAATTGGTAGAGGGTGACTTGGAGGCAACAAGTTCTGTGGCCAGATTTAAAGAAGACCACACAGAGAAGGTGACACTTGAGTTATCTGAGTCTTGAAATGAAATGTGACATCCAAGGAAGAATGCCCTGGGCAGAGGGACCAGAGATGGCCAGGTCCTGAGACGTGCTGAGCCTGTTGGAGGACAGACAGGGGGCGGGGGAGGGACCGAGGAGTAAGAGGAGGAGGAATTAGAAAGAAGTCTCCGGCTGCCACGAGGACCATGGGCTCTGGGGATCCACAGAGAACCCAGTAAAGCCAGTCAGCGTTTGCTTCAGGGGAAATAGTACGATTGGTGAGATCTGTGAATTGGGACATGTTTTGGAGGCAAAGCTGGTGTGCGTGAGGGCGGTGGAGAATGATAAAGGTCAGCGATGGCTCCTTGGATGGGAGCCTGGGGAACGGGCAGAGAGGGCTTGGGACCAGCACTAGCCGGGGTGTGGTATGAAGTTCCTGAGGCCACTGGAGGAGAAGGAAGGGATGGGGAGTGAGGACAGGGAGGTCTGGTCTAGAAACAGCATTCAAAGGTCCTAGGATTTTAGAGGGCACTTGAAGCCAAGAGAGCTGGCTGGAGAGTGAGGGTGGAGGAGAAAGGAGAGCCAGAGTCAAAGCCCAGGAAGCCCTCCATGACAAATGGTGTGCCATGGCTCTTAGGGATGCCCCTGCCTGGTGCCCAGCCTTCTGTGTGCCCCCCACCCCACCCACTTCAGCTTAGTCTTGCCATTAGCATTGCCCAGTGCAACACTAGCATGGGGGATCCAAGCAAGGGCTTTGAAAGTGTTTGCACATTCCCTTGGGACGTCACTATAGGAAGCCAGCTGCCTCACTGCCAGGCAGCCCAGGCAGCCCCCGGAGAGGGCCCCTTGGGGAATGGAGGGGACCCCGCTGGCAGCCAGAACTGCCCCTAGGAGCCACCCCACCAAGCATAAGGATCACCTGATCACCACAGAATTGTTAGATGGACTCCAAAGTTGTGTCTAAATTTTCAGGGTGGCTTTTTATAGAGTAACAGATGACCAAAGTCCTGTCCTCCCTGTTACATTTGCAGGTGAGGGTGGGAATAGCAGCAGCAGCAACATCGAGGAGCCTGGGAAGGAAACGCTAGTGTGGTGGGGAGCCAGGTGACAGGCACCGCCCAAGGTCAGAGAGACATGTGGCAGGGAGGAGCATCCAGAGGCCGAGGGACAAGGATGGTGTGATCACTGGTCACCTTGCTTAGTCTCACATGGTGACAGACTGGGGTCCCTGCTGGAGGAGAGAAGGGTAGGGAGGTGAGGGCTTGGAAGGGACAGTCCATGTCCAAAGCACTGAAGAGTCTTTTGGAACTTTGCTGTTGAGAGCAGAATTGGGGTGCTGGGGAGAGGTGACCTGAAGTAAGGAAGAGGCCTTGTCTGGAGGTGTTTCAGTGCTGATGGGAACTGCTTGCAATGGTTAGCATTGCTCCTCCTCTCTGCCCACCCCTAATTCTCTTCCTGTTGCTCCACTTAGATTTTTATTGACCATAGCCCTTCTCACCTTATGAAATTATATATAGCTGGCTTAGTTACTCAGTTGATTGTTGCCCTTCTCCCATCAGACTAGGATCTGTCTTTTTTGTCCACTGGTATTTTTTCAGTACACCCAGGGCTATGGCCGCCAGGGAGCAGGTGGTCAATACACCTTACGTGGGCAGAAGGAATGGAAAGATGGGAGTACAAGGAGGGAAGGAATAGGAAAAGGAGATTTGGAAGCCCACAGGGAACAGAATGAAATGAATGTCATCTACCTCTTCCTCTTGAGCCTATGCAGTGCAGGATTCTAGGGCCGAGTTCTGGCTCCATTTCCACACTTATTCTGAGAGAGCAGAAAGGCTGGGAGGAATAGGCAGGCAATTCTTCTGGCCGTTCCTGTCACTTCAGACTCTCCTGAATTCTCTACTTTTCTACTAGAGCCCAGGGGATACGTCCGCCATGCTGCCTTCTGTTTGGCCATGTGCACAGTCAATGTACAATTCTCCTTGGGTTGGGAGACAGGACTAGAGTCCTGCATACCATTCAAGCAGGTGCCCATCCGGGAAACTGAATGCTGCCCGTAGTGGTTGTCTGGGGGCCGGGGAGGTCAGTTGATTTCTTGCTGTCTCTTTTGAGGAAGGCATGGAGGCTTGAGGAAGCCACCATCCTGGAGTTGGTGGTCTTAGAAATCCAAAGGACCCAGGCAACCAACACATAGTCCATGGCGGGCCTGGTGGTCAGGTCTAGGGATCTAGAACAGAGCAGGACATGGCTTACTAAGAAGTCCCCAGTTGGGTGAGGAAGACAGACAAGTAAATCAATAGAATCAATCCAAATGTCCTAGGCTGTCACCAGCTGGTCCCATAGCCCTGCCCAAAGGCTTGCTGTGGCTCCTACCCATTCCAGTAACACTGTGTCCTCCTCTGGCCCCTGTCTCAGAGGCGTGGTAGTGACATTTGCTGTTGCTGAGTCCTCGGTATCTCCCATCCCTCATCCTTCCTTTATAACCCCCTATCAATTGTGCCTCCATTGAAGCCACCCGAAGACTGCTCTGAAGGAAGCAGCCTGAGAGACAACCAGAGTGGAACTGGCGACCCAGTGGTTGTGACACATTCCAGAGACATATTTATGGGTGCAAGAGGCGAGGCAGAAGGGCATTGCAGTCACCCTTCACCTGCCCCAGAGGGGCGCTCTCCCTGACATTGTGTCCCCCACCAGATCCCGCAGGCCCTGGGCTTGGGCCTCCCCCAAATGAAATCCTTCCGAGCTCTCTCTCAGATGCCTGTCAGACACTTGTGGCTTTTTTTTTTCTTTCTGGTACTGGGGGTTGAACCCAGGGTCTCACGCTTGCATGCTCTGCAAGTGCTGGACCACTGAGCTGTACCCTCAGCCCATTTTTTTACTTTTTGAGACGGGGTCTTGCAAAGTTATGCAGACTGCCTCTGGTCTCGAACTTGCGATCCTCCTGCCTCCGCCTCCCAAGCCGCTGGGATTACAGGTGTGCGCCCCCACACCCAGCTACTTGTGGCTTTTGTGAGCTGGAGCTATAGCGTATAGAAGGAAAGCCAAACCCTGTAAAATCCTCAGGACCTTTTCAGAACGGTGTGACCAAACTCTAAATGTGTCTCAGCGGATGCAGGGTAAAAAGAAGGGGAGAGGGAGGAAGTGGGATCATGGTGCCTGGCACAGGGACCGTGGGAGGAGACGCAGTTCCAGGCTGGCTTCGTGTGATCCTGTAAGCCAGGCCGTGGACGGGCCAACAATATCACCTCGGCAGCCAAAACTCACAGTGGAGCCGGGTGCTGCAGAGGAAGCTCTTCCAAGTCATTTATTTAAAAATCCTCAAGGATCTGGGCATTTTTCTTGGAGTAATTGAGTTGTTTTTTGAACCTTCTAAGGGTCTTTCACTGGAACTTAGAATATGGTGACCTCATATGTTCCAGTGGCTTCCACACCAGGCGGTGCCAACAACCCCTCATGTACCCTCACCCAGTCTCCTCTAGGGCCTGGACTCACATGTCCAATGGCTTCTGAGACAACTCGAGGACAGTTTGTCAAAGCCAAGATGTCAACAGCACCACCAAAATCCCCCTCCCACCAAATTGCCATGTTGGTTGCTAGTGCCAGAGAAATGGGAACGTTTCTCTGCTTTCTGATCTAATCTCCCTCTTTTATTTATTTTTTCCATTGATTGATTGATTGGCTTACTAGGGGTTGAACCCAGGGCCTCACACCAGGCAAATGCTCAACCACTGAGCTGCACCCTAGCACCTTTTTTATTTTTTATTTTGTGACAAAGTCTCACTAGGTTGTTTAGGTTGCCTCTGGTCTTAAGGTCGAGATCCTCCTGCCTCAGCCTCTCAGATCACCGGGATTACACGTATGCACCACTGCACCCAGCCGATCTAATCCCTGAACAAGTGCTCTTGCACTTGTTCCTCCTAAATGGATCCTGATTCTTGTTATGCCTTCCCTTCCCATTGCCACGGATCTGGGCCATACCTCCTTGCTCTTCCTGGGAAGACAACAGTCACCTGCTAATGGAGAGTCACACTCTACGCTTCCGGCCTCCAACCCACATCGACCTTGACCTGGCACCCTTCATGATCTTTGTCCCCACAGGGAAATGAATCCTCCCCAAGGTCACAGAAATGGCAGAGGCCAACCCTGAATCTGTGTGTGTCTGGTTCTGAAGTTCACCCTTTCAAATGCGGCCCTCCAGATTCTGGACTCCCAGGAAGCTCACAGCCTCCCGTGGGGTGTTTGGCAGGCTCCACAAACCCTTCCCGCGGGCAACAGCCCTGGATCCAGAGCAACGGAATAACCTGACCACGGCCACGAAGCCAGGGGATTGCAAACTCAGATGCCATCACTGGACCTAGATCTCTTCCCACGCTGCCTCGGCCCACGCTCTTCTCTCACATTGGGAGCGCTGAGGGGCACAGCATGTCGGGGGGACATTGGGTGGTCTGAATTCTCTGCTGCCCTGCGAAGGGCACGCTTAGCTTGAGAAGAGTTTCCAGGAACCTCCTTCTCATCAGTAGACCGTCCCCTCTGGGGGCTCAGGTGACAGAGGGAGGGGGATCTTGAAATCCCCAGGTGGAAAATACCCACGTTCTCCCCCACCTCCACCCCCACGCTTCATCCTGGGGAGGAGTGGCGAACTTTCAGAAACTCCAACATAACACGAAGCAGAAGAGACGCCTGCCGCCTGGCCCGTATTTACATAAGGGGCCGCTTATATTTTCCTTTCGGGTTTCTAGCTCATGAGCTGGCGCAGACGCGCGCCCCACCCTCCTCCACACCAGGCTGCGTGCCGGGGCCACGTGCGTCCCACACGCAGATACGTCCACACACCACAGGCTGTGGCCAGTGCCACGGGACCCGTCTGACCTCCTCCTCAAGCTGTGCCTTTGTTCTTCACACACCAAGGTCCACGTTTGGGTTTCTGCAGAAGCCACACTGGGACAGGAGCTCGTATGCAGTGGCTGTGCTTGGGAGGTGACTGGGAAACACAGCTGGGGGACAGGCAGGTGAGACAGGGACTGAAGGGACCCAGTCTGGGAGCGCTATGAACCCAGAGTGCCAACCATGGGCATCTGAGCCCCGGCCCTTCCTGGGGAGTTCTGGATGAAGGTGCAGAACAGGATTTGGAATGACCCCACTGCAAAGGGTGAGGGCTGGACCATGTGGCAGTCAGTCCCTTCTGTCACCAGCGAGGGCTGCTTCCTCGGGGCTGGTATGGAAAGAGAAATGCTTCTCCCCTGAGCTTGTCCAGTGAGCAGGGCCAGACAAAGCTGGACCCAGCCTCCTGACTGCTGAGATTACAGGCATACACCAATATTCCTGGCTCGCCAATACAATTTGATAGTGATAAATTATATCACATATGCCACACTAACTTCCAAGAAGTAAAAATTTGTTCAATTTTATATTTTCTTAATTTTATAGGTATATGTAATAAATTAGAATTAACTAGGACTATAAAATTAAACTTTTCCAACATTGAAGGTCACTTCAAGGTAAATAATAGGCTCTAATAATTACATTTTTATTAGTAATTGATTAATTATAACAGACCAGGGCATTACATTTTATTATTTTTTATAAAAATTTTTTTTTTGTTTAAGCCAATCAAATTTAGCAGTGGAGATTGCACACCAACTTTAGGCTGGCTCCCTCCCAGCCCTGCTCCGTAGAGTCGGTATCCAACTCATAGCAACCCTCATAGGGTTTTCAATGGCTGACTGTTTCGGGATTGCCTTGGGAGTGGATTGCCAGGTCCTTCTCCCATTTTTGCAATGCTGGGAATTGAACTCGGGACCTCAGAAACGGTAATGCAGTGAGCGCTCTACCAACTGAGCTAAATTCCAGCCCTCTGTGACCTCGGGGACCTTCCTGGTTCCTGACCTTGGATGGTCCATTCCGCATGAATCTGTTCTTTCATATGTGAAGCAGGGACTGAGCTCCGTCCTCCACGGCTGGGACGGAGGCCTGGGAAACAGTGCACCCAGGCCACTTGCCCAAGGTTGACTCTCAAAAGAGAGTGGCTTCCTCTCCCACCCCCGAGCAGCGCTTCTCCCCTTCTGCTGCCTTCCTGTAACCTTTCCAGCCCAGAGTCACCCCTGGGGTCTCTGCCTTCCCACATCACCACTCCAGGTGAGCTTCTCTCACTGGAAGGCCTGAGTGTCACCAAGTGTGGCCCTCAGCACCCCACTCTCATGTGCATCCCTTGCCAGCTTCCTCCAGGTCTGGAATCCGGCCACGCTTCATGTCCTCTGCCACAGCCTTGGCCCAGAGCCTCGCGTCCCCTTGGACCATGGCAGTGGTTCCGTTCTTTTCATCTTTGCAACTTCTGCAGGCTTTTCTTCGCACACCAACCAGAGGATCCTTTGCAAATCAGGTCGCAGAGGCAGCATGAGAAGAGACGTATTAACCTCCAGGCAATGTCTGGCACTAATGCACTCTTAAAAAAACACACACTTTTTATTTTTTTATTTTTTAGGTTTCACTTGCAACTTCTTGGTGACTTCACAGACACCTTAGTGAAAAATTGAAATAGCTCCTGATATATAGCAGATGAAAGCAAATAAAAAAAAAAGAGGATGCAAAGTATATGTAAAACAATTAACACAGTTTTGTAAATGTACACACACCCACACAAGAAGATAAAAGGGCAGAAAAAATAGATCAAAATATGTGCAATGGTTATTTTGGGGGATTTCTGGTCGGATCGTGGATGATATAAAATTTTTTACATAAAAAAAATCCCCATAACGAATTGGTGTGGCTTTTACAATTCAAGATGTAATGAGAATGTTTAAAATAAAAAATAAGAACCCTCCATAATATGTGGCTCTGACACTGATCCACTCAGCCTAGTCACTGATGTGTTACTGATCATGTGTTAACTTTTGTGAGGCAGAGAATTCACTTTTTCTAACAGACCCAGGGCTGCTTCTCCAAAGCCCACACTCCCACTGTGTCATACGCAGCAGCGTCTGCAGGTTGAGGCAAAGTCTTTTTCCTCTCAAATCCCCCACAGTACTGCTGGGGACTATAATGTATGTTGTTGTTGGGTGCCCTCGAGTCAGTGTCCAACTCATAGCAACCCTATGTACAACAGATGAAACAACCAAAAATGATGTAAAGTATGTTCTCCAAATGGAGTGATCAACCACTTGCTACTTTTCTTACAATAGCCAAGAGGATGACGGGCTGGGGCTGGAAGCCAGGCTGCAGCCCAGCTTTGCCCCTGGCCACCTTGAAATTTCTGTATAGCTGCTGCTTCCCTGCCACCCCAAAGTGCAAAGACCAAATCCTGGAAGAGAAATCTGCATCATGTCCTACCACTGGTGAGTGATGGAGACACAGAGCACACCCCTACTCCTCATCTACTTCTGAAGACTGCAGAGTTCAGATGCCACTGGGAGAGAAAGAAGACAGGAAAGGGTTTTTGTTACCAAATGTCTAAATTTTCTTTTTCTTTTCTTTTCTTTTTTTTTTTTTTTTTTTGGTCATGGGTGTTGGACCCAGGGCCTCGTGCTTGCATGCTCTGCAAGTGCTGGACCACTAAGCTGCACGCCCAGCCCATTTTTTACTTATTGAGACAGGGTCTCACTAAGTTACGCAGACTGCCTCTGGTCTCGAACTTGCGATCCTCCTGCCTCCGCCCCCTGAGCTGCTGGGATTACAGGGGTGCGCCACTGCACCCTGCCCAAATGTCTAAATTTTCTGTTACTCAGCGCCTCTATGTGTCTGTCAGCTTCTCGTGCCCTGGGTACTTGCATGGTGCTGTGATGCTGAAAGCTATGCCACCAGTATTTCAGATATTAGCAGGGCCACTCATGGTAGACAGGTTTCAGCCGAGTTTCCAGACTAAAACAGACTAGGGAGAAGGACTTGGCAGCCCACCCCTGAAACAATTACCTATCAAAAACTCTATGAATAGCAGAGAAGTACAGTGAAATATAGTGCCAGATAATGAGCCCCCACATTGGAAGGCACTCAAGAAAGCACTGGGGAATTGTTGCCTTCTCAAAGTAGAGTTGACCTTATTGGTGGGAATTAAGTAAATTCCCTAGGACCTTCTTTTGCTGATGTGGCATGACTGAAAATGAGAAGAAACATAGTGGCTGCAACAATGGGTTCAAATGCAAAAAGATTGTGTGAGTGGTCCAGGGTTGCATAGTGTTTTGTTCTGTTGTACTTAGGGTCACTGGAGTCAGAATGTGACTTGACAGCACCTAACAAGAAGTTACTCAGCAAGATGGGGGAGGGGTGTCAAAACAGACTTTACATTGAATTTTTTTTCATCTATTTTCTTGACTGTAAAATCCACAAGCTACCATGGTAATCAGAAGTTTCCTTGGGAGGTGATGAGCTTCCTCTCTGAAGCCTTTGCAAGTAAGAATAACATGGCTGGTAAGAAGCACCCTCTGTCTCCCCTGGGCCCAGCTTTGCTCTCAGGAGGTAGTACCCCCAGGGACTGCATGAGAATCCAGGCTGGACCATCCTGGCCCTTCCACAGGGCAGCCCTGGAACCCAGCCATAAATGTGCTTCATGTTGAAACTACAGAAGGGACAGATTGGGAAGAATGGAGGGGATGGGAGAGGGGGTTTAGGGAGACAGACAGGGTGTCAGGTTTCCCTTTGGCTCTGCTCATGGTCCATGTTCTAGAAGAGGTACTACAGGCAGCAATGGTCATGTAGTCTGCTCAGAAGAACTCACTAGGCCAGAAGGGGGCCCTTTCCGAAGTCCCAGGGCGGTGAGTTCCCAATGCATGAGTGAGTGTGTGGGTGTCCCTGTGGGAGGGGTGCAGGCCAGTAGTGGGAGGAGTTTCCTTCAAGATCAATAGTAACTACTGGTCGAGCGATGGTGCTGCCTGTCGGCAGATGTCAGCCTATCACCAAGCCTTCGAACTACAAATAAGAAGCTGCTGGTGGCAGCAAATTTTGTGGAGTATTGGTGCCAATGCTGCTCACATTCACAGAGGGAGTGCTCTATGGAACTGCAGGCTCTGAAGCTCAGACCAGGATCCTGCAGGTGGGATATGGCTCCAAGCACGGCAGAAGACACAGTCTGTGCAGTGGGCAGGACCTCCAAGGCAGCCATTTTGCAGCCACCTAGGAAATAGCAAGATGGCGGCAGGAGACAAAATGGTGGCCTGTGTGTCCCTGACTGTGCTGGATGGATGTTCCCTGGTCGCAGGAGTCTCACCCCACACCTGCCCACCACTTTGCTCATCCCAGGGAGGGAGAGCAGATCAGGACGAGGCATCTGGGGTGCACATTCCATGGTATTGGAAAGCAGATGTGGGGTTGTGGGTATAGCTCAGAGGTGGAACGTTTGCCTGGCCCTGAGTTTATCCCTAGCATCTCTCTCTCTCTCTCTCTCACTCTCTCTCTCACACACACACACACACACACACACACACACAGAGTTTTAATGTTGTCTCTGTTAGACATAATCTGTCTCCAGAGATGGTGTTGTCACTTCAAGGTGATTTGTGCCCAGGGAGAGTAAGTTGGAGAGAAAGAAATGGATGGCAGAGCAGAAATGGCCACAGGGACTTGTCGGACTTTGAGGACACTCCCAGGGCCTCCTGGGGACAGTAAGGGAGGCTGTGGCTGGGGAGACCTTTGAATACAGAAAGCAGAAGCAGCAGAGGGAGCTGTGTTCCAGAGAGAGACCAGGCAGGAGGGAGGAGAGGTGGCAGATGTGATCGAGTCTCTGCCACCCCATTTGAATTTGGGGGAAGGGATCCTGATTTTCAGAGGCCCAGCGGGAGGCAGGGTGAGTCCTTCAGAGTGTGGGACACACCGGAGCAAGTGGTGGGCCTGCAGGCTTTCGGAATGACTCAGGGACTGGCTGACTACAGTGGTATTTTCCATCCCGGGCCATATGGGCTGATTCTGAGCTTCAGAGGAAACCACTTGGCAAGAGGTGGCTTGAGAAATCCCAAATTATATACAAATTTCTCCCTCTCCCACATCCCGCACGACCTCCAGCTCTGCCTATGTAAGCACTCCATGCCACCTGGGGCCCCAGCACGTGTGAGCTCACAGGCACGCGCACATAAGCCTCCTTCACCAGCACAAGGGGCTCATGCAGACACATGTGCACACACGTGGAAATGACCTCCAACCCCAACGCACTGAAATGCTCTGCTTCAACACGTAAAACGATGGTGCACCAACCTGCCCATCCAAGCACAACAGAAGGCACCGTCTCTGCAGTGGGCAGGACCTCCAAGGCAGCCATTTTGCAGCCACCTAGGAAACAGCAAGATGGCTGTGCTATGGAGCAGAAGGAAGTCGCTCACCATGGAAACTGAGGAAACACCGCTGGATGTGAACACCCCCTCCCCAGTGACCGTCTGTACAGCCAGAGAAGGGCAGGGAGTTTACAGATGAACACTGAAGCGTGCGTTAAGGAATTACCATCATTTCAAAGCCTCTGAAGTTTCCTGCTGGCACTAGAGATGGAAAGGAAAGCACGTGGTCTTTGTGGTTGTTGGGTGCCGTGGAGTCGGGTCCAAGGCATAGCGAGCCTGTGTACCACAGAACGAAA
Organism: Pedetes capensis; assembly: GCA_007922755.1. Classification (NCBI taxonomy): domain Eukaryota; kingdom Metazoa; phylum Chordata; class Mammalia; order Rodentia; family Pedetidae; genus Pedetes; species Pedetes capensis. The sequence continues at coordinate 34,525 of VMDO01014439.1, read as the reverse complement.
CACTCCCCGACACTGTGCCGTGCCCGGCACTATGTCAGTGCTTCTCTGCTATTCATAGGGTTTTCAATGGTGGATTGTTTCAGGATTTTTTTTAAGAGTGGGCGTTCAGGTCCTTCTCCCATTTTTGCAGTGCTAGGGATCAACCTAAGGGCCTCAGAGAGCACAGAGCAGCACTCTAACAACTGAGCTAAACCTAGCAAGTGCTAACCAGGCCCAACCCTGCTTAGCTTCCAAGAGCACACAGGATTGGGCTATAGGGTGGCATGGTTGTCGACACGTGGTTCTTTAGTTTAGGAAGATGCCATGACGGACCCCCCTCTCTCATCCCACTCAGAGCATAACAGGGCAGCCATAGACGAAGATACCTTGCCTGATAATGCTAGAGGAATTTCAGGTTTTTCTGAAGGGCAGAAGTAGAGAAGGTCCAGCTGTGGGGTGAGGGCAGAGGATGGAATCGTTCTCACTAGAAGGTTCCACACGCTCGTGGGAGGCTGCGCCTGGGAGAAGGGTGGCAAATGGTGGTTGTCAAGCGATGGCTGAAGAGTCTGAATGATCTGGAGTGAGGTACTGAGTGGTTTCCTGGTGTTTTGTGGACCATGTCCATGACCCTGGCCTGTGGTAAGGGTCGGCCACGCAGGCTGCAGGGTTCGGGAAGCAGAGCATGAGGGGGAGGAGCCAAGGAGGGTCAGCAATTCCAGGAATCAGGCAGCAGGTGTGGGGCTGACAATGAGCAGTGAGCGAGGTGGCCATACCTCAGAGCAGTGCATGCTGAAGGGGGGACAGCATGAGGTCCCCGTGTCTGGAGATCTCCCCCACCATACACCCAGGGCCATTGCTGTGGCAATGCTCGGGGCCAGGCCTCTGGGCTGGGCATGAATCCCAATGTCTCAGGCAAAAAGCTGGTTTTCTTGCTGAAGGGAAGGAAGCTGCCAGGAGTTGGCTGGCCAGAGCAGAGGGCATCAGGAGCCCCAGACTCCCATAGGCGAGGCCAGAGGCTGCTTCCCAGGGAAGGCATCCGGCCTCGCCTGGTGAGGAAGCAGCCTCCGTGGAGGGAATGGCACAGTCTGCTAAAGGCCAGGAGGGCCGCACTGAAGTGCCAACCATTTATAGCCATTGCCTGGGAGACCAGCTGCACCATTGGAAGCTGCAGTGCTGGCCGGCTGGGAGGCTTGGCATGGGTGCAGCCCCTCTGGCGGGGAAGGAGTTTCTCAGTCCTGGACAACTCAAGGTTCATGCACTCAGGCTCAGTACCCAGGACCCTTCCAGACAGTCTATCCCAATGTTCTCCCCAAGTTTAGGAGGAGGGCAGTGAGCTTCCTGAGGCATGAGGGATACGAACTGGAGCCATTCTTTCCCGTTAAAGAAAAAGACAGCTGCAAAGACGATTGGAGCCACAGGCAACGAAGTCACATCTAAAGCCTCTGGAACCACAGAAATCAGGAAGATGCTGCACAGCCCTCCAAAGACCCCCTGTCCTGAGGAGACAGGCCTGTGACTGACTGCAGGTCAGCGCCCAAGGCGTGAACAGCAACAAGCGACAGTCTGTGGGAGAGTAGAGCAGGGAGGTTCCAGCTGCCAGGAGGGAGGAAGGAGGAGGCCAGCTGGGAGAGAAGAGGCTGGGTGCTGCAGGTGCAGTGTGCGGAGGTCGTGAGTGCAAAGGCTGCCCGGCACTGTGGTGGCATTGACCCCAGCAAGGAGCTCTCCTAGGACCCTGCTCTTTCCTGACCCCCCAAGCTCATTTTCTACAACTGAAAAGACAAAGGTGTCAGCCAGAAGGGCTGCCTTTGGGTGTTTATCAGTCCAAAAGCTCCTCCGCTTCCTGCCTTTTCCTGAGGCCTGGGGTCGGGAGCTGCAGGGGCGGCACCACTGCTGAAATCCAGCCTCGGGGCTGAGGGTCAGGCTGGCCTCCCTGAAGTGGAATGGACCCTGATTGCTAGGTGCAATGTCCTTATATCCCCTTCAGGGGCTAGCCAGGGACCAATCAGAGAGTGCTACTCCATACGGGCCTTGGCCAATTAGGGGAGATATGCAAATTTGGGTTTGTAAAAAGGACCAATCAGGGGTGGTTCCTGAACAGTCCAATCAGGAGCCATTTGGTGATGTGGAAACAGCCAATCAGGTGTTGAGGGGTCTGAGGAGAGGACTTGGATGCCAGTGCCATCTTTGGAAGCTTGATGCCCAGGAGTTCCTGGATGTAGGGCAAAGGTCACTACTCAGGAAATGAGTTTCAGACCTCCAGGTGGGCCTAGGTAGGCCCTGGGGTGAACTGCCTCTCTAGGCAGTGCCCTACATGATGTGGCTCCTCAGCAGAGGCAGTCCTCCTCCATTCCTGGAGAAGTGGCCCTACATCTCCACTGACTACTGAAATACGATGTGTCCCCTGGAGGAATGGAGGACCCTGTGAAGAAAATGTGCCCTGGAGTTGGTGTCTGAGAAATGACTCACAGGGCAGCCCAGGGGCCAACTGTGCCACTGTGGACAAGTCACTCACCCTTCCTGGGCCTGAGCCCGTGTGCCCAGGTGTAGAACGGGGTGATGGTCTGTGCTCTGGCCCACTTGCCATAGTGGCTATGAGGACCACGGGAGTCATAGACATTGGTAGCCTGTGGACACTCACAGCGGGGAAGGATCAGTATGAAAGAATCCAGCTATGGGGGGCTGAGGATCCCCCCTGGCCCCAGCCAACCACATGTGGAGCCATTTGGTGGGACCATGTCACCTCATTTCCCAGCTTCCCACTAGCCCTGCCGGCAGCCCCTGATGCCACGTGTCCTCAGCTCAGCCACCGTTGACCTATCGGGGCACCTTCCCCTCTCCAAGCTTCAGTTTCCATCTAGAAAATCAGATGAGGTGACAAGATGGTCTCCACTGCCCCCTCAAACTCTGACACCCTGTATGACCTTGACTCTATGCAACTCTGTGCGTGGCGGTTCTGTTTGGGACTTCAGTGCATCTCTGTGGCCCTCAGTACGTCCACAATGAGGCTGAGGACTGCCCAGCAGCAGGTAGCATCCATAGGGGAGAACACAGTGGAACTGTGCCCTACGTTCTGAAAGTTACAAAGGTTTAACTTCACCTGCTAGGCGAATAGTAAGGAGGGTGATGGGGGTGGCGTGGATGTGTGTTTGCATCCAGTCCCCGTAAATGCAAGCCATATGTTCTCATGACCGACAAAGGAATAAGGCTCTGCTTCAACTCTGGAGAAAGAAATTGTATGTGTAAGAGTCAAAATATGCACTCTCTATCAATGCCATGTGGACATTCAAGATTAACTTTGACAATATAGGATTCTCGCTTGAGATAATCAGAACCGAACTTCTGCCAGCAATGCAAGATTCAATAATAGCCAAATCTGGGCATGGTGGCGCACGCCTGTAATTCCCGTGACGCAGGAGGTGGAGGCAGGAGGATCACATGTTTGAGACCAGATGCAGTCTGTGTAACTTAGTGAGACCCTGTCTCAAAAAGTAAAAAAAATGGGCTGAGGGTGCAGCTCAATGGTCCAGCACTTGCAGAGAATGCAAGCACATGGCCCTGGGTTCAACCCTCAGTACTGAAAAAAAAAAAAAAAAAAAAAAAGAGAGAAATCCCCTGTGATTAAAACCTATTTAGAAGAGCCGAGCACTGTGGTACATTCCTGTAATCCCACTGACTTGGGAGGATGAAACAGGAAGACCTTGAGTTGAGGGCCAGAGGCAGCTTGTGCCACTTAGCAAGTCCTTGTCTCAAAAAAAAAAAAAAAAAAATTTAGAAGACAATCCAATGACACAAGATACCTGGTGAGTTCTTTAAAGCAGACAACAAAATAGTATATAGCATATGAGACACTTTTATTTAAACATGTAAATAATTAGATGATATAGGAATAGATTTCAAAATATATCATCTGGGAGGACTGTAGATAATAAATGCATTAATAAATAAGTAAATTAATTAATTAAAATAAAAAACCTCCCAATTATACTAGATAGGTAATTCATGCTAGATGAATAAATGTTGACTATTCTTGGCAGGAAAAAAAAATTATATATATATGCCTGCAGCCATAGCCCTGTGGCATCCGATCCCATCAGATCTTGGAAGCTAAGCAGGGTCGGGCCTGGTTAGTACTTGGATGGGAGACCGCCTGGGAACACCAGAAGCTGTAGGCTTGGGAGAAGGACCTGGCAACCACCTCCCAATCAATCCGCCATTGAAAACCCTGTGAATAGCAGAGAAGCACTGACAATAGTGTTTCCCCTGTTGTACACAGGGTCGCTATGAGTCGGATACTGACTCGACAGCACCTAACAACAACAACAACATATATATATGTATATATGTATATATATATGTATGTATACACACACACACATATATAATGAAACCTATGTTAATTTGCTTCACTATAGTAACTGTTTTGCTGTCTGTGTGTAGAATATTGAGTTTTATGCTTTAAATACACATAGTAAGATTTATTTGAAAAAATACATTCCAAGTCTGGAAAGCCACACCCTAAAATGTTAGGAGCATCTCCCAGGCACGGGCTTTGACAGATATATTCATGCTTCGCTGCCTTTCATCAGTGATGTGTTCTGCCTCTGTGATCAATGTTATAAATCTCCAACCAACCTAAGTCCTCAGTCTCCAGTCCCCAGACCCATTCCACAGGGACGGAGGTGGCTGGGAGCTGGGGCCAGTGCCCACCCTGTTCCTTCTCCTAACTGCTAACAAATGTCAGCGCTATTTGGGGCTCTGATGTCATCTGACGGGCCGGCTCATGGCTGTGGCCGTGACATCATCTGCTGTCTGGCTGCACTCTGCAGAGGGGAATTCCCAAATGCCCCTTTGTCCTCTCCATAAAGAGCTGTGTCCCGCCCCCCCAACCCACAGGAAGACGTCAAGACAGCTCAGGGGGCTCCAGGCTACAAAGGGGTCAGCTGGTAGGGGCTGAGCCTGGGCCTGGAATCCAGGGAGGTGCGGTCTGGCCTCAGGCCTCGCCCTTGGTCCCACTCTTTCCACTCTGCAATAGACAGTGGCTAGATCACACCTCCCTCCACGGGGCGTCACAGGAGGGTCTCCAGGTCCATTCCCACTGTACCCTGGCTGGTGCACTGGCCCTCACTTTGTTGCATCCTCAGGATCTCTGCTCCCAGGGCATGGTTCCCAGCAGCCTGGCCTCACAGAGCTGCCCCCTGCCCTCTGCACACCCCAGCAGCAGCCCCCTCAGATGCCCGGCTGCCACCCTTGCGCTGGAACGTCTGGGTCCAAATCCCTCTCCCAGTGGCGCGTGGTCTTGGGCGGAGCCTTCACCCTTCTAGAAGTGGGTGGGCTGCGTGTTCCCCCCTTCATCTCATGTGGCAAGGAAATGAAGGAGTCCACATTCCTCTGCATGGAACAATATATGCCACAGCTTGGGCCGGTCGGGTTTTCTTACTGTTTGTTCCAGACCCTCTTCTCCTTCTCTTTTCTGTCTCCGAGCCTGTCTCCCTCTTGTGAACATCTTGGAAAGCTTGGGCCACTTCCTCCAACTCTCCCAGCCTCAGTTTCTCCTTGGGGAAGAGGGAAGAGGAAGGTTATTAGTAACAGGTCTTCATTGAGGGCAGCTGGGTCCCCTGTGTTTACAGACGATATGTTGTTGTTGTTGTTAGGTGCTGTCAAGTTGGTCTGACTCATAGCAACCCTAGGTACAACAGAACAAAACACTCCCTGACACGGTGCCGTGCTCGGCATATGTCAGTGCTTCTCTGCTATTCATAGGGTTTTCAGTGGTGGATTGTTTCAGGAGTGGCTTGCCAGGTCCTTCTCCCTAGCCTGCAGCACTTGGTATTCCCAGGTGGTCTCCTATCCAAGGACTAACCAGGCCGGCTCTGCTTAGCTTCTAAGGTCATGTGGGATCAGATGTCAGGGTTCTATGACTGCAGACCCCAGATGACATGGGACTGTTTAAAGAGGAGGTTGTAAGAAAACCATGCAAAACTTCTTGGCTCTTTGGGCACAACGAATTGAGCTTGACCGTATCTCTTGTCTACACCATCATGCAGCCCAAGCCTTGGTCCAGTTTCAGTGCTTGTGAGTCAGAAAAGAGGCAGCAAAGGAGAGGAACGCCAATGTTGCTTTTCTGGTATGGGAAGCCATATCCCCAGGGTTTTGACCCCAAAGTGTTTGGCTGTAACTGACTTGAGCGATCAACATTCAAGATGGGACCAGTGACAAGCTCTGTGTTCTGGCTCCTGTCACCACCATCCCAGCCCTGCCATCCATCATGTGGATGTGAGGCCACCCAGTTGGGAGAGGAGACAACCCGTGGGAATGAGCCTAGGCCAGTAAAGCTACATGAAGAATGTGAAATCTTTGGGAAGATCTTGACTTTGAAATACTATGGAGCCTCCGTTGTGGGAGATACGATTGGTTCTAATACATTCCCTCCAGATTGCCCCGACCGAAAGGTTTTGATCTTGTTTTGCTCTGTGTACACCTTGTTGTTGTTGTTGTTGTGTGCCATCGAGTCGGTATCCGATTCATAGCGACCCTCAGGGTTTTCAATGGCGGAGTGCTTCGGGATTGCCTTGGGAGTGGATTGCCAGGCCCTTCTCCCATTTTTGCCGTGCTGGGAATTGAACTCGGGGCCTCAGAGACTGCAGTGCAGTGCTCTACCCACTGAGCTAAATCCCAGCCATGTACACCCTAAGGCCACAGTCTCATGAGCCATGGGCCTTGGTAGTCATAGCAATAACTTGAAGGGCAGTTTGATGGATAAGGGAAAGAAAGGATTAGGGGAACCACCACAGGGGGCAAGGCTCTCACCAGATACCCATAAAAGGTGGTGGTGGAGCCCTTCTGACAGGCAGGATCAGTGCACATTTAGCTAAAGAGGTTGCTGCTTTGGCCGGTTTCATGGTCTGCAGGCTCTACGTATTGGTTTCCTACGGGTGGTGTGAGAAACAATCACAAACTTCACGGTTTAAAATACTCTGCATTTATTTTCTTGCGATTTGTGTGGGTCAGAAGTCTGGCGTGGTCAGCCTGGGCTGGAATCAAGGTGTCAGCAGGCCTGCGTTCCTCACTGGAGGCGCCGGGGAAAATCCACTTCCAGGCTCCTTAAAGTTGTTGGCAGAATCCAGTCCCTGGCTGTTGTAGGACCGAGGTCCGCATTCCTTGTTGGCTGTCAGCTGGAAGCCACCCTTAGCTCCCAGGGACCCTGTCTGGTCTGTGTATGTAGGCCCCTCCTCTCGGGGCCAGTGAGGGCATGTGGAATCCTGCAGCACGGGGTCTCCTTGACCTCCCCTTCCACTGCATCTCTTTATCTTCCCCTGCATCTCTTTGAATTTGGCCAGAGAAAGTTCTCTGCCTTTAAGGGCTCATGTGGTTAGACAGGACCCCAACTAAGTTCAAGTCACTAGCCTTAATCAAGGCTGCAAAGTCCCTTTTACTATCAGCACAGCCTGTTCATAGCTTCCAGGTACAGGTGTGACCACATGGTGAGGCCACTGTCCCATCTCCCACTCTGCGGTGAGTTCTGTCCCACCCTGAGAACGGACAGAGACCCTGAGCCCCACTCTCAGAAAGACCCATTGAGCACCCACCCTGAGCCTAGGGAAGGAACAGGGCCATGCATGGGGACAAGGGTCACCTGCACTGAAGCCAGACTCTGCTCCTTCTGGCTGTGTGTCCTCGGGGAAATTCCTTAACATCTCAGAAACTTCTCTGAGTGCTTGGGATGCACCACCACCAAGAGGGAGGGGAAGGAAGGGCGGATGAAGGAAAGCGCTGGACCTGGCACATTCCCTGCGTTCTCTCCCACATCTGAAGCCACACCCACCGCCCCGCAATGCCCAGGCAAGGAAAAAGGGTTGAGGACCCATCAGCTGGCCTCGGTCATGCAGCTTCTATCCTGAACAGCCAGAACCCCCTTTCCCTCCTTCTTGACTCTCCAGGTCCTCCCCACTCAGGACACATCCGGAGGCATAGTCACATCTTCAGGCAGGCACTGTACCAGCTGGGACCCTGGCCCTCCCCTCTACAGTCCTTGTCCCAGCAAAGGAGGCTGCCCAGGCCTGAAGACCTGCGATTCAGCCCTGCCCGAGGTGGTGCCCTTCCTGGGGAGCTCTTGGGGTTTCTGGGGCGACTCAAGGGGATGACTGGTAGCCTGTGATCCTTGACCCAGATACTCAGCTTTCTTCAGCAGAAGACAAGGGGAGACCGTGGGGCTGGAGGACTTCGGCCCCTGAGGTCTCCCCGGGGTGAATTTACATGTCCTGGCACCCAGGTGCACGCCTTCCTCTTTTTATCAACCCAGGGTATTTTTAGCGCGTCCTTCAGAAGGCAATGAGCTGTGGGCTTCGGGCTGCAGACTGTAGTCTTGCAAGGAACCTGGGACAAATGAATTGCTTCAAACACGCAGTAGAACAGAGCAAGAAAGGATGTGGTGAAAAGCCAGGAAAATTCAAATTCTTTTTCTCTAGAGAAAAAGAACCAAAGGATATATCCGTAGACAGATATATGAGGGTAGGTTGATTGCAGGGATTGGACCACACCGTTGTGAAGGCTGAGAAGTCCCCCAGTCTGCCATCTGCAAACTGTAAGCTCTGGAAAGCTGGTGATATAGCTCTGGTCCAAGCTTGAAACCTGGAACCATGAGCAGCAGTGTCTGAGGCAGAAGAAGACAGTTGGCCCCACTTAAGCAGAGGGGGAGATGAGACTTTAACTAATCAATCAATTAATTAATTTGATTTTGTTTTCTTTTTACTTTTGGTTCTATTCTGCCCTCAAAGGACTGGACATTGCTAGCTCATACCATGAGGGCAATCACCCTGATGGATCATGAGAGACTCGTCTAGTATTCTTTTTTTTTTTTTTTTTGCGGTACTGGGGGGTTGAACCCAGGGCCTCGCGCCTGCATGCTCTGCAAATGCTGGACCACTGAGCTGCACCTCAGCCCATTTTTTTTTTTTTACTTTTTGAGACAGGGTCTCGCTAAGTTACGCAGACTGCCTCTGGTCTCGAACTTGCGATCCTCCCGCCTCCACCTCCCCAGCCCCTGGGATTACAGGTGTGCACTACCACACCCAGCTCTCATCTAGTATTCTTAACCTGGGCAATTGCCTCTTACACAGCGTACCAGACCCTTCTGTGAGCTTTTCCATACGTCACTTGCTCTTCACAGAGTCCCCGGGAGGTGGAGGTATCTGTCATTAAGACATGCTCTGAGATGTTAAGTAATTTCTTCTAGGACACACAGCCAGATGGTGCAGAGTCGGGCTTCACTGTAGGTGACCCTTCTCCCCACACGTGCCCCTATTCCTTCCCTAGGCCACATAGAAACCCATGGTACCATCTTGAAACCTGCAGTTTATTCCCACACCAGCTCTGCATGGATGGCCCTGTTCCTTCCCCAATTTTCTGTTAAAGAAACCAAACTGTGGAAAGGCTGAAGGGCCCCGGGGGAGGAGGCGGGGTGCATTTGGACTCTGAGCGCTAAGCTTGTGGATTCCCATGGTCCAGGCTGGTCCAGGCACTGCCTGCCCTTTGAGGCTACAGTGACTTTCCTTGCCGATGACCTGTGTGGCAGGCTGGCTCTTCCTTCCCCTTCCTTGGTCACCACTGGTCCACATGGGACAGCCCTCCCCGGCCCATCCAGGGTGGCCCCAGCCCCTCAGAGACGCAAAGGTCTCCTCTCCTCAAGGACTTCCACCCACTTCTGGCCTGGCACATGTTGCATTCAAGGGATATTAGGGGACACCTGAATGAACATGGGGAGGGAGGGTCATGAGCTCCATTCTGAGGAGGGACCCCATGAGGCATGCAGAGGATGGGACAACAATGTTTCACGACACAGGACCAGCAGAGGCCTCAGACGAATACAGGACTCACTTTGCTTTCTAGGCACGCAGATGCCCAGGGCGCGTCACACTTTGACGGAGCCCAGGTGTTGGCCTAGGAACTGGCCACTGTGCCCACGTTTATTTCTGAGGCCCCCCTGACCTTGTCTGTCCCCACACTGGGCGGTCCCTCCCTTTCCCAACTCTGAACGGCCGTAACACCAGCTCACACAGAAATAACTGAGCCAGGGATGGCCGGACACTGCCTCAGGCTCTGTAGTCTTGTTTTGAGGGTGGGGTGGGGGCGGGGGACCTGGGCACCTGGTCTGATGGAGGCAGCATCATGGAGAAATGAGGAAGAAAGGGAGGGAGAGAGGGAGGGTAGGTAAGAAGACAAAGCAATGTTTTGTTGTTGTTGTTGTTAGGTGCCGTCTAGTCGTATAGGACTCATAGCAAACCTCCTAGGGTTTTCAATGGCTGACTGTTTCGGGATTGCCTTGGGAGTGGGTTGCCATGTCCTTCTCCCATTTTTGCGGTGCTGGGAATCAAACTCAGGACCTCAGAGACTGCAGAGTGGTGCTCTACCAACTGAGCTAAATCCCAGCCCGAAAGCAATTATAAATGGTAGATAAAACCTTACCATGTTATGGTCTACACAGACATTACTCTAACACCTGTTGTTGTTGTTAGGTGCCATTGAATCGGTATCCGACTCAGAGCAACCCTACATACAATAGGCGAAACACTATTGTCAGTGCTTCTCTGCTGTTCATAGGGTTTTTAATGGCAGATTGATTTTTGGGAATGGGCTGCTGGGTCTATTTCCCAAGCCTACAGCACCTGGTGTTCCCAGGCAGTCTCCCATCCAAGTATTAACCAGGCCCAACCCTGCTTAGCTTCCGAGATCTGACGGGATCAGAAGCCACAGGGCTACTGCTGTAGTAACTCTAACACCTAGCATGATTTTCAGCAGACAAAGTGTCATGAAAAAGAATCTTTTGCCCCCAAGATGAGAACTATTCCCCTTTAAATGCCCAGGGGTTACATGGAGACCAAGAGAACATAAAGTGTAATTCCCACACACTGCGTGGCCTGTGAGCGAGGTCTAGACAGTCTCCCTGGGGTCGGAGAAGCGAACTGGTTTCAAGTTGTTGGAATTACCCTGGGGACAGAGCCTGGCAAATTTAGCTGAGGCTTCAGGACGCAGCAAAGCTAAGAGCATGGATGGTCAAAAGGAGAGTGCGGCAAGGGAGACAGCGAAGAGGAAAAAGCAGTGGGCGGGGGCTGTGGTTTAAGGATGTGACCACGCTCATGATTTACATAGCAAACCAGGCAACTGTTGCCAAAGTGATCGAATCAGAAAGAGAAGGTATTGTTCGGAGTTGCAAAAGTAACCAGAAGAAGCAATAGATATTGTACTGTTACCCAACTTTTGGAGGCACAAGATGCAAACAGTGTGGGGAAGCTGGACCCTCACCTTTCCCAGAAGGAAACCAACAGGCTCAGTAAAAAGGTGACAGGTCCCAAGTCAAGGCTAAGTCACACTACCGGATGTGATGATGGGACTGGACTAGGACAGGAACTGGGAAAAGAGGGCACTTCTGGAGAGTAACATTATGGCTTCGTGGGGGGCCACAGGAAATAACTCCCAAGCAGAGGCGTGAAGCCCTTGAAACTACGGATTTCTGAGCCTACTCTTACATTTATTTGGTCTCAAGAGTGTGGGAACAGGAATTTGCGTTTTTAACCAGCCACTCAGCTGATGACGCCCTCAGCTTGGTGCTGGGACGGTCACCTATGGCCTGGGAGGAGCTGCTCTTGCCTTCCCAGTTTGGTGGGGTCCCCTGCCTTGTGGGAGCAAGAGGTAGTGGCTCTGCAGAGCCATCTCCCAGCTTCCCTTGTTGTTGTTGTTGTTAGATGCCTTCCAGTGAGTATCCGACTCATAGCGACCCTCATAGGGTTATTCAATGGCTGACTGTTTCGGGACTGCCTTGGGAGTGGATTCCCAGGTCCTTCTCCCATTTTTACGGTGCTGGAAATTGAACTCGGGACCTCAGAGACTGCAGTGCAGCGCTCTACCAACTGAGCTAAATCCCAGCCCCAGCTTCCCTTGGAGAGGATGAATTGCCGTGCTCCTGCCCGCCGTGGGGCTCTCCCTCAGGAGGAAGTGGGTTTGTGACCGGCTCCCAGCTAATGTCGACACTTCCTTCTTGAGTCATGCCTTGCAGATCCGGAAGGTCACTCTGGTTCTGCGCTCCGGAAGATGCCCCGATCGCCTCCTGACCTTTGTGTGCTCCTGACCTGGGTACTGGATGTTCTTTGACCTTTCTGAACCTTCTGGACGGAGAGGAGCGTTTATGCCGCCTCCACGGCTGCCGTGACTTGGGGTCCTGATTTGCCCAGCCATGTGGTGATGGGCTCTGCCATCCCCGTGACTTCCGGGGGGATTTCTGCAGGGCCTGAGAGAGGGCACTGCCATGGGAGTCTGGAGCCCAGAGCTCTACATCAGCTCTAGCAAGGGTGGGGTCCTGGGCGTGTGCCCTCCTGCTCTGGTCCTAACAGGGACTCGGCTCCCCAGCTTGAAAGCACTCGCTCCTGTATGTGGCCTCTTCCATCCTAGTTTTCTAAGAGCTATTCCAGGGCAAGGCCAGGACGGCCTGGCCTCTGGAACCCCTGCCTTCCCAACTGGACCTTTCTCATGGCTGGCACATAGGAGGGGCCCCAAGCCCACTATTGTGAACAGCACTTTACCGTTTTCTGGTCACGAATATTAGCATCCTTTATCAGCAGGGCAAATCCGCCCAGCAGGCCTTCTTACCGTCACATGATGTTAAAATGAGATGCTTTCTATCTCAGATTGTAAAGGTTAAGAGTAAAATAGCAGGTGTCATGCAGCAGAGTCTGTGCCCATGCATGTCCACGGCTCCCACAGAGGCCGCTCAAAAACTGTTCTGTCAACATCACCCACATCCTCAACCCAACCACGTGACAGAAGGTGAGCAATCCGTTTTCAGGGCCAGCGCTGGGGAGTGTGTTGTTTTGCTGTTAGGCAGGAGTGGATTTTTATTCTCAGGAAATCAATAAGCTAGCTCTGCCTAGGGTTTTAATACACCACCAGTGTACTGCCTTACAGTTCTGTGGGGGAAAAGCCCGACATGAATCTCATGTTAACACGGCGCTCTCCCGTCTGGAGGCTCTAGTGGGCATCTATTCTCTTGCCTTCTCCAGCTTCTAGAGGCTGCCTGCATTTGGAGGTCCCTGGCCCACATCTCCATCTTCTAAATCAGCAATGTCAGTCACAGTCTTCTCACACTGTCTTATCTCCATGGTCCTCCCTTCTATCTTGGCAACCTACTATTAAGGACTCTTGTGATTGCATGGGATGCACCATTTAAAGTCAGCTAATCAGCAACTGTAAGGCCATCTGCAGCCTCAGTTTCCCATAGCTATTCAGCCTTGGTTATCTGCAGATTATAGGGATTGGATGGTACAACTTTGATGAGGGCACTGTTCTGCCTACTACAAATGGGGAATGGTGGGAAAAAATAAAATGGCTTCCATCTTATCCTTTGGTAAGTGCTGCCCACCCAGTAAACATAATTGAACCCATTCCACAGTTGAAGAAACTGAAGACTGGAGACTGTGGGAGTCCTGTCCACTCTTAACTGTGCAAGGACACTCCCCAATGCCTGGGCCCCTCCCCAGGGCTTCTGTCCAGTCAGCCTGGGGTATGGCCGGGGTATTAGGATTTAAAGTTCCCAGGTGAGTCTAATGACCAGCCATGGCTGGGAACCCCTGGGCCAAAGGAATGGGTCCAAGTGGTCAGAATTGCTGGCCAAGCAGAGCACAATAGCCAGGTCTGCCTTGCTTTAAGTCCCACTAAAGTGTCATGGAGAAGGACCTGGCAATCCACTCCCAAGGAAATCCCAAAACAGTCAGCCATTGAAAACCCTATGAGGGTCGCTATGAGTCGTGTACTGACTCGACGGCACCTAACAACAACAACAACAAGGCGTCATGGGGGTTGGGATTTAGCTTAGTTGGTAGAACACTGCTCTACAATCTCTGAGGTCCCGAATTCAATTCCCAGCATCACAAAAATGGGAGAAGGATGTGGCAATCCAGTCCCAAGGCAATCCTGAAGTAATCAGCCATTGAAAGCCCTATAAGGGTCGCTATGAGTCGGACATGACTCAACCGCACCTAACAACAACAAGGTGTGATGGGAAGCTTCCTCCTCTGTCTGAGCCCCCAGATGGACTCTGTCGTCTTCCCCTGGTGCAAATCCACCAGACGCACCATGAGCCTTTCTGAGCCACACCCAGCCTTCACACCAAATCGTTACTGAGTTTGGTCTGAAGTCAAATGCGATGACGGGCATGAACACATTTTATGATGTGCCATGGAAATGACAGGCCCGCTAATGAATTCCACTTCTAGGTTCGGTTGACAGCGTGTGTGTGTGTGTGTGTGTGTGTGTGTGTGTGTGTGTGTGTGTGTGTGTGTGAGAGAGAGAGAGAGAGAGAGAGAGC
>VMDO01014439.1:0-20093 GCA_007922755.1 Pedetes capensis | reverse complement strand
ACCTGCTCCCCCTCATATTTGACCAAATGACATCAATGGCACTCCTGCCGGGCCCCTGACAGTCCCTCTACCTCCATCCTCACTGCCTTCATTCAGGACTCACTGTCCCTTGCTAGACTGTTGCCCCTGCCTGAGCGGGTCCCCTACCTCCACTGTGGAACCTTCCTGAGTAAATTTTCTCTGTCAGGTGGGACTGTATCCCTCAGTGGCCTTCCCTGATGGGGCCCCGTTTTCTGTGTTGCTGTCATTTGTTCACCTGACCCCCTCTCCTGGAGGGATGGGGTCTCTGTTTTCTCAGCACTCAGCCCCAGGCCTGGTGCACCCAGGATGCTCCAAAAATATTTGTCTTGAAAAACCCAGCGGCTTGGGATTCAGACCCCAGGAAGCCTTATAATGAAGACAGCACAATGCCCCCCAAGAGTTTTTCTGAATCCACAACTCAGAGTCACCGATGCATCACCACGTGGAGACACTTTATTGAAAGCAAGTGACTACAATATAGAATGACGTCACCACGGAGGGCAGCCTGGGGTGGGGCTGGCAGGGTGGGTGGGGGCCGCAGGGCTGGTCACTTGCTGTAGCTCTTGGGCCCTGGCTCCAGGGGCCCCAGATTGTCCTCCGTCAGACTCAGCCCAGACTCAGCCACCGAGTTCTCCTCCTCGCCCCCTGTCAACTGCACGTCCTGGGCTCCGTCTGAAACAGAAGGGACAGGGCAGGGCAGGGGTGCAGGTGGGACCAGGATTCTCCCCTCCAGGCCTTTGCTCCTTGGTGCAATGAGCCCCCAGCCCCCCCAGGGGACTCCCTATTACTGCCCCCAGAGGGCCCCTGGTGGGTGGGATCCCAGACTCCTCTCCGGGCTGTAGGGACGTGCTAAGGGTGCATGGCACCTGGTTTGTCAACAGAGAGACACTTGGCCTTGGAAGGGAAGCACAGAGTTGAGGCTCCAAGGCATGGTGGACAAGGTCCCACCTTTACCTGCCATTCCCCTCCTGCCTACCCTCCCTCCTGCAGAACAGTCATTCTGAATGCTCTGCTATCCTAGCCCCTGGGAGAAGGGGGCCCCTCCTTTGGTCCCCACTCGCCAGGGTGCTAATTCCCATCCTGGGCTTCAGGAAAGCTGCAGGGCATTCACTACACTGTATCACTCAGTTCCTCACGCTTCTGGAAGCTTCTTGAGGGCACTGCGTTTATGTCTACGTCCTCATGCCTTCACTATGGCTCATTTTCCCTCCTGACTACTTCGCGACAGGAAGAGGAAGGCGCACCCACTTTCACCCCATACAAGTGAAGAGGGTTGGGGTCCTGCTCCAGCGTTCCTGGGTAGACACGGGCCGGAGGTCCACCTCCCAACCTTCCCACGCACTTCCCACGGTGGCCCCCAGTGTCCTCTCCTGAGGCCTTGCTCCGCTTCCCTCACCGCAGACCCCTGGCAAAGGCCCCCGACCATGAGCGCCTCATGGGAAGAGGCTGTGCCCCTGGCATTGGTGAACATCCCTAGCCTGACCCCGCCGGGCCAAGCAGCAGGTGCCGGAACGGGCAACCCGCTGCAGAGCATAGCAGCCAGGTCTGCTGATCAGCACCTGTAGGGCCATCTGCTGCCTCAGTTTCCCAAAGCTGTTCAGCCCTGGTTATCCACAGGTTATGGGGGTTGGGGTGGTACAGCTTTGACGGGGGGCCACTGTTCTGCCTACTACAAACGGGGAATGGTGGGAGAGAGTAACACAGCTTCCATCTTATCCTTTGGGAAGTGTTCCCTTCCCCCCCGCCCCCCAGCTCCTTCCCCCCGGACTCCTACCTGCCGCCCTCAGAGCGCTGATGTGCGTGGACCAGAAGGAGCAGTCGGCTTGCTTCAGGCCCCGCCGGCTGGCCAGCAGGGCACTGAGCTCCATGTAGCTCTCTCGGCCTGCGCTGGGGACAAAGTCAGGCCAGGGGGCCGCGAATTCCGGCGCTTTCCGAGAGAACTCGTGCGGGTAGTTGGGATTCCTGCGGAAAGGAGAAGAAAGACCCACGGAGGACGCTCGCCTCTCCTCCTGTCACTTGGCATCGCGTCCGGCTGGCTCTTGGTCTTCCAGGGCCAAATCGTTTATCTTTCAACCCTAGACGTGAACCCCGAGCTGGCTCCCCGCTGTGACCCTGACAGGACAAGACCAAGCACCAAGGTAGGGAGGCTCTCTGGACCCGCCTCCCGCAGGCCGTTTCTGCAAAGCGGAGGAGAGGTCATGGCTCCGTAGCATCACACAGGACCTGGTGTCACCCTTCCATCTTCTCAAATGTCCGAGAGGCCAGTGCGTCCCTTCTATCTGGGTGCCGTTTTTTTTTTTTTCCCCGGTACTGGGGGTTGAACCCAGGGCCTTGTGCTTGCATGTTCTGCAAGTACTGGACCACTGAGCTGCACCCCCAGCCCAGTTTTTCAATTTTTGAGACAGGGTCTCACTAAATTACACAGACTGCCTCTGGTCTCAAACTTCTGATCCTCCTGCCTCCACCTCCCGAGCCACTGGGATTACAGGGGTGCGCCACTGCATCCAGCATGTTCAGGTGCCCTTTGATCTGGATGCCATCCCTAGTCTCTGGAATGCCCTCATTTGTCCAAGGCCAGGGCAAGAAGTGGGGGCTCAGAACCAGTGAGCCTGCCTGCCACCTTGCCACCCACGGCCCAGCTTTCCCAGGAAGGGGACGTCCTGTGCCCCCAGATGCCACTCCATCCCAGAGGCCTGGCCAGGCCTCTCCCAGGAGGTGCCACCCCACCCTGCAACCCTGCCCTCTATGCAAGGTGACAAGGTGTGTGCCCCACCCCTACCTTGGCTCAGATGGCTGCCCTCCCGGCGTACCCTCTCCCTGGCCCGTGTGAATAGGGTCTTCATCTGTGCAGGCCCCAGGTAAGTGGCACTTCCCAGGGAAACAGTCTCTAAACCCCCGTCAGAAGAAGTGTCTTTGCCCCCCCAGCTTCCAGAGCAAACTGCGCGCCGCTTTATTTCACCCTGCTTTGACCTACGCTTGGCTTCACTGTTCCAGGTTGGCGGTAGCTTGTAGCTGGGCCAGGACGTTTGTACGTGCTGTGGAGACCTGGTGTGGTTCAGTACACATCCACCAGAGATAAAGGGAGGTCGATAAGGTCCCAGGAGGAGGGCAGAGAGGGTCGTGTGGGAAGTGGGAGCGGGGTGCAGAGCCCACCACTGGACTGGATCAGAGGATGCAGCTGGGCTGTGACCCTTTTATGGCAGCTGTCACCCTAAGGCAGCAGTACACCTCCCACCCCCTGAGGACAGCGCCTGAGACTGTTTGGGTTGTCACAACTGGGACAGGGCTGGGTGTTGCTGTCATCTAATCGGTAGAGGCCAGGGACGCTGCTGAATGTCCTTCAACACACAGGACAGGCACAGATATGTCCAGCTGCCAGCACCAATAGCACCAAGGCTGAGAAACCCAGATCTGGAACCATCAATGTGGCCAAACAAGAAATGGCCATGATGGGAAGCATCGTTGTGAGGATTTGCTCAAAGGTAATCTTGGTCAGGGGGCTGGGATTTAGCTCAGTTGGTAGAACACTGCACTGCGGTCTCTGCGGTCCCGAGTTCAATTCCCAGCACCACAAAAATGGGAGAAGGGCCTGGCAATCCACTCCCAAGGCAATCTTGCAACAGTCAGCCATTGACAACCCTATGAGGGTCGCTATGAGTCGGATACCGACTCGACGGCACCTAACAACAATGACAATCTTGGCCAGAGGGAAACTGAGACAGTGAGTCTGTGGCCGGAGGCGCAGTGTTCACGGAGGAGCGAGAGAGCCTGTGGATTCAAAATGGCACCTCTACATTGGGGTGCGGGAAAGGAAGCACAATGATAGAATTCAGGGGTACGGTGGTCCCTTACCCCGATCTGATGAAGTTGGCGAAGTACTGCATGACTCTCAGTGAGAGGCCTTTCTCCTCCACAGAGAACTGGCCCCTGTAGGCAGGGTAGAAGGGGAGTCCAAAGGCATACTGGACATCGGCCAGCAGTTCCAGGCTGAGGAAAACAGAGAAAGCAAAGGCACAGGGTAAGAAAATGATAACCCACTTGCTGCTGTTGTTAGGTGCCGTTAAGTTGTGTCCAACTCATAGTCAACCCTCATAGGGTTTCCAATGGCTGATTGTTTCGTGATTGCCTCGGGAGAGGATTGCCACATCTTTTTCCCATTTTTGCGGTACTGGGAATCAAACTTGGGACCTCAGAGACTGCAGAGCGGCGCTCTACCTACTGAGCTAAATCCAGCCCTGATAGCCCACTAGGGAAACCAATGAGCCCAAACTAGTAGTTCTCCAAAAACAAAGACTTCCCCTACTTTTCCTCCTGTGTAGGATTCCTTTTTAGTGAGCTTCAACAGGGCCCTTAGTCCAGTGGCCCCTTTGGGGCAAATGCATGACATGCCTCTTAGCTCAGGCTTACCCAATGCTGAGAAATAAAACCTGTAAGTGATTGGCTAAGCACAAGTCCTTCTGACCACCTTCTCACCAGCACATTTATGGTCTCATCCATCCACTGAGCAAAGTCATAACAACTGCCTCTGCGCTAGCCATTTCCCATACATAACTATATATGACTTGTACCCCATAACTCACCGAGGTCAGCATTTATCCACATAGCCCACCCTGGTGTCCAATGCATGTGAATTGTTAGATAAATACATGTTGTGACCAAGTTGAATCTTTAGCAGGAGGCAGGCAAATGGGAGTAAACACCTGGGAGCCAGTCCCGAGGGTGCATGGGCTGAACAGAGGCGACAATGGGGAGCCTGCGTCCCCAGAACCATGGAGAAAACACTGTGAATCTGGGAGAGGGTTAGGGGAGAAAAGCTAGGTACAGCTTCATGGGTCCAGCACAGGCCATCCATCCCTTGCCCTGAGTTACTTCATTTTCTGCAAAGCAGCATTTTGTCCTGAGTCGCTCCATTTTGGATACAAATACTAATGCAAAATGATGCGGTATCTTGTGTGTTACATGAACAACAACCATCCGCCCAGCCCAACCACAGGGCACAGACTGATAAATAACTTACTCGCACTAATAAATAAAATTACTGAGGCCAGGAGCGGTGGCTCATGTCTGCAATCCCAGCGACCTGGTAGGTGGAGGTAGGAGGATTGTAGGTTCCAGGCCAGAGGCAGCCTGAGTACCTTCGTGAGATCCTGTCTCAAGATAAAAAATAAAAATGGGCTGGGGGTATAGCCCAGGGATAGAGCACTTGCAAAGTATGCGCAAGACCCTGGGTTCAACTCTGAAGTACCGCAAAATAGATAAATAAATAATAAATAAACAAGTAATAAAATAATAAAATAAATGTTGTTGTTGTTGTTAGGTGCCGTCGAGTCGGTATCCGACTCATAGCGACCCTCATAGGGTTTTCAATGGCAGACTGTTTCGGGATTGCTTTGGGAGTGGATTGCCAGGCCCTTCTCCCATAATAAAATAAATACAGTGAGCTTATTGGGCCCACCAGACCCACAAATGATTCAACCTCCTCACCCAAAACAAAAGGAGAGGACACCCCAGACTGTTACAGAGCACAGCGACCTGTCAGTTTGTCATGGGCCACTCCAGTGCACACTCACGGCCTCAGCCTATGAGACACCAGGCAATGAACTTCTGATGGCCCAGGAATCAGCTCTCGTCAACGTCACCTGCTCGGAAGCCTTTTAGACCCCTCCCTCAACGTCTCTGGGAGTCCCTCACCCAGGGCCTGAACACCTGTGGGACTCTGCCTTCACACGGACTCTGCATTGGCTGTTTGCACTGCCTTTAAAATCCTCTGGCCTCTTCACCCTTTTTCAGCTTTTCTGTAATCTCCCTGTATAATTAGCCTGCAGCCATACCACTGTAGCATCCGATCCCGTCAGATCTCGGAAGCTAAGCAGGGTCATGCCTGATTAGTCCTTGGATGGGAGACTGCCTGGGAACACCAGGTGCTGTAGGCTTGGGAGAAGGACCTGGCAACCCACTCCCAAAAAACAATCCGCCATTGTAAACCCTATGAATAGCAGAGAAGCATGACAATGTGTTTGACCTGTTGTACATAAAGTCACTGTGAGTCAGATACTGACTCGACGGCACCTAACAACAACACAACAACTATACAATTGTGTGAAGTATGATGTGAGATTTGAGAGTTATAGATATTAGTAATTAACACTGACCTGGAATAAAGAACTTGTAATTGCCACGGTCACAACTTCATGCGAAACCAGGAGTATGAGGTGAAGTAATGCTGATGAAGGAAACGCCACTTACGAATTTTGATAGGCAATAAATTCTGACTTTGCGGAAAAACACTGTCTATGTTAACGGCATAGCTCCCTCACACCAGCATTAAAGAATTTCACTTTGCCCAAAGAGAGGTTTGGTCATGTCCTTGGCTTCTGGGAGGTAAATCATGCCTGAAAGGAGTGTTTGTTGAGGGGAGAGGTTGACTGCACTGGGTTTTTGGGGGTGAGGTGGCGACATTTGATGGTCTCAGGGTGAGGACTGGCCAGGCCAGGATGGGAGCTTCAGGTCACATCCTACTGGTCACCCTGCAACCTGAGATTAACCACACAGGAATCCATCTGACATGTCTACCTAATGGAGCCCCAAGGAAAACCAGAAACCCTAACCTTGCTGAGCTCTCTAGTTGCCAATACTCAGTGTACTGTCACACGTCACTGTAGAGAGAGGACCCCGTGGTGACTCCATGGGACAGGATACTGGAGCTTTGCATTTGGAAGGCTTCTGGGCTCGTCCCTTGATTGATCCTAGCCTACACGATCTCATAGCAGATCATTACCACGAGTATTGCTGCTTTCAGGGAATCTTGTGAGTCCTTCTAGTGAATTATGGGACCTGAGGGTGACTTGGGGAAGCCCTGACTTTGCAGTTGGTGTTAGAAGTAAGAGTGGTCCTGTATGGAATCTGCCCTCTGACTTTGTAGTTGGCCCCCTTATCACAGTTGTTAGGTGCCATTGAGTTGGTGTCTGGCTCCTAGAGACTCTATGTACAACCAACAAAAGACTATTGTCAGTGCTTTTCTGCTACTCATAGGGTTTTCAATGGCTGATTGTTTTTTTTTTTTTTTTTTGGAGAGGGGGAGTGGGCTGCCATGTCCTTCTCCCTAGCATATAGCACTTGGTATTTCCAGGTGGTCTCCTATCCAAGGACTAATCAGGCCGACTCTGCCTAGCTTCTGAGATCTGACAGGATCGATGTCACAGTAGTAAGGCTGCAGGCACTTATCACAGAGTCATCTCTAATTTTGCAAACAGGGAAAGGAAGTCTAGAGAGGTGTCTTGACTTTCCCAGGGACTTGCAGTAAGTTGAACAGCAGAGTCAGATCACTCTGATACTTCTAGGGGGCAAGGTATAGGTAGAAGGTGGAAGGTGGAAGGTGGAAGGCCCCAAGTCGGCTGGTGCTGGGTCTTGGCTCCTCCCCTTTTAAGTTGATTGACCTCTGGCAAGTTACTCGATCCTCTGACTCCCTCCATCCCCACCTACGGAATGAGTATATAAATACCTGCCTCCCAGGGCTGTCCTGAAGGTCAAGATAAGATGGCAGAAGCAGCCGGAACCTCGAGGAGCAGAGCGTGGCTCAGTTTCTTCTTGCCCACCATCCCACCTCTGACCAGGGCACCATCACCGTGCTGAGGACAGGCAGATAAGCCCGGGACAGGTGCACTGGGACAGGGCTGGCACACAGTGGCTCCTGATAAAGGCAGTCTGCACGGAGGTTAAATCATCCGATGCAATGTGCATTGCTTTGTGGACAGCCAGCCTGGCTCCGGCTGTGATTCTGTGTGACTGTCTGTGATCACCCAGGAGCCTGGGAGAAGGGCCTCCAGCTTGGGGCTTTGAAGGGGAGAGTTTGACATGCACAAGGCACCTGCGCTGTGGTCCCCTACCTGGAGTGGTGACAGCACAGGCACAACGCCTTCCCTAATCCCAGGGCCTGATGCCATACACCTGGTCTAGCTACGGCTTGTGTGGTCTCAGAAGCCAGTGTCCCACCTTGGCCATGAGTGTCATTGCCAGGTGTCCACGTGATTGGCCATAGAGCACAGAAGAATGAAATGGATTGAGTCACTCAGCCTAGACTCAGCTATGGAATATACCGCCTATGTAGCCTGTGTCATTTTTAAACATACACACACACATTTGTTGTTGTTAGGTGCCATCGAGTCAGCATCCAGCTCATAGCAACCCTGTGTACAACAGGCAAAACACTATTGTCAGTGCTTCTCTGCTGTTTTCAATGGTGGATTGATTTTTGGTAGTAGGTTGCCGGGTCCATCTCCCAAGCTTACAGTATCTAGTGTTCCCAGGCAGTCTCCCATCCAAGTACAAACCAGGCCTGACCCTACTTAGCTTCCAAGATCTGATGGTATCTGATGCCACAGGGCTATGGCTGCATATATATATATATATATATATATATATATATATATATATATATATATATGTATGTATGTATATATGTTGTTGTTGTTAGGTGCCATCAAGTCGTGTCCGACTCATAGCGACCCTTATAGGGTTTTCAATGGCAGATTGTTTCAGGATTGCCTTGGGAGTGGATTGCCAGGTCCTTCTCCCATTTTTGTGGTGCTGGGAATCGAACTCGGGACCTCAGAGACTGCAGAGCGGTGCTCTACCAACTGAGCTAAATCCCAGCCCCATATGTATATATATGTGTATATATATGTATATATGTGTGTATATATATGTATATGTGTATATGTATATGTATATGTATATATATGTGTGTATGTGTGTGTGTATATATATATATATATATGTTGTTGTTGTTAGGTGCCATCAAGTTGGTATCTGACTCATAGTGACCCTGATAGGGTTTTCAATGGCTGACTGTTTTGGGATTGCCTCGGGAGTGGATTGCCACGTACTTCTCCCATTTTTGCGGTGCTGGGAATTGAACTCGGGACCTCAGAGACTGCAGTGCAGCGCTCTACCAACTGAGCTAAATCCCAGCCCATATATATGTATATGTGTATATATATATGTGTGTGTGGAGCCTGCAGCTGTAGCCCTGTGGCATCCGATCCCGTCAGATCTCGGAAGCTAAGCAGGGTTGGGCCTGGTTAGTACCTGGACGGGAGACCGCCTGGAACACCAGAAGCTGTAGGCTTGGGAGAAGGACCTGGCAACCCCCTCCCAAAAATCAATCTGCCATTGAAAACCCTATGAACAGCAGAGAAGCACTGACAATAGTGTTTCCCCTGTTGTACAGAGGGTCACTATGAGTTGGATACCGACTCGATGGCACCTAACAACAACAACAATATGTGTGTGTATATATATACACACATATATATATATACACATATATACATACACACATATATACACACACATATATGTGTATGTGTATGTATATGTATATCTGTATATCTGTATATATGTATATGCATATTTGCATTACTGGGAGCTTAAACCAAGGGCCTCACACATACGTTGCAAGTGCTCTACCACTGAGCCACACCCTCAGCCCCTTTTAAAGTTTTTATATTGAGACAGGGTCTAAGTTACACAGGCAGCCTCTGGCCTCGAACTCATGATCCTCCTGCCTCCACCTCCGGAGTCCCCGGGATTACAGGTGTGCCCCATAGCACCTGGCTCTTGCCTGTGTCGTTTTGAAGGAGTCCTTTGACTTCTCCGTGACTCAGTTCTCTCATCTCAACATACTAGATCAGAATAGCTACTACCAGGGGCAGCTGCGTCTGCAACAGTGATTTATAGATCCTGGTTAATACTTCGCTGATGGTCACAATGCAGCAATGTGGGGCCCCAGCTAGGAAGATATCCCGGAAGGGGTACAAAGCCCTGAACGACATGCAGCACCATCAGGAAGAGCAACAACCACAAACTACACTGTCTGGAGCCTCTTAAAGGACATTCAAACTCTCTGAGGGGCAAGCAAGAATCAGCAAATGTCACTGGAATCTGTAGGATCCTGGGATCCAAAGACCTGCCAGCAATACTCAGTGCCTGCTTTTTGCATTCATCTGCCTTTAATTAATTTATTTATTCTCGTTATACCCTGACACATTATGCTTGCATATGTTTATGGCGTACATAATGATGTTGTTTGCTTTCTTTTCAATGCTGGCTATGGAGCCCAGGGCGTCGCACATGCTAGACAAGCAGTCTGCCACTGAGCTGTACCCCAGCCCTGCGATGATTTTTCAATACAATATGGAAGGATTAAATTGAACTAATTAAAATATTGAGGATTTAACTTTTTTTGTCATTAGAATATTAGAAATTTACTTTCTTAGCAATATCGAAATGGACAGCGCTCAATTATTAGCTATATTCAGCATGCTGTGCAATTGATCTAAAAACAACCAGCCTCCTTCCTCCTCTCTGACTGAGGCTTATACCCTTGGCCATCATGTCCAGCCACCCTGGCCTCTGGGACCACAGTTGACTCCCTGCTCAGTGTCTGTTTATAGCTACCATTTCCTGAGCACCCACGGTGGGCCAGGCTCCAAGGAGATTTTTTTTTTTTCTGGGGGTTGAACCCAGGGCCTTGTGCCTGCATGCTTTGCAAGTGCTGGACCACTGAGCTGCACCCCCAGCCCATTTTTTTTTTTTTTTTTTTACTTTTTGAGACAGGGTCTCACTAAATTATGCAGACTGCCTCTGGTCTCGAACTTCCGATCCTCCTGCCTCTGCCTCCTGAGCCACTGGGATTACAGGCGTGTGCCACTGCGCCTGGCTCTCCAAGGAGACTTTTGACACTCTCTATTAGCAACCTTCTGGACCAGCTGGATAACTAAATGTCACCCTCACATCCACTCCAGATGATGGCCCATGGTTTAGAAAGATTCAGTGACATACCTGGGACCTGAGAGAGCCAGGGTTCCAATCTGAATCTCCCAGGCCCCACATCCGCACTGGGCCATGGACAGAGCATCGTGGGAGGCTGAAGGCGAGGCTCTGAGCATCCTGAGGGTGTTTAAGACTCGTAAGGGCAAAGGAGTGTGGAACAACGCCAGGTACATGGCCCTCGTGGTGACCACAACAATCCAGTCATCTCTCTCCCAGCCCCACATGGCATAGTTAACAACGTGCCCTCACCCTTACGGTCTCAACAGCCCACGCTGGGCGTTTTCACTCCTTCCAGCAGTGGAGCAAACAGGCTCAGAGAAGCTGATTTCTTGCCGTGGTGCAGTGCAGCCATGGAGTGGCCAGGAGGCCCAGAGGGGGCAGGGGACACCCCTCCTCCCTCTGCCTAACTGTCCCCAGCGGCTCTGTCCCCTCTCCTCTGCACGGGAGGAGGGTGGAGCGCTGGTTCCGGGAGACCCTTCTGAGACAGTCGCTGCGCAGTTTCTCCTCCCCGGAGGAGGAAGCACCTGCCCCCTCGGTGGCCAAAGCTGCACGACTGCAATCTCCAGCCCCTGGAATGCAGGCTGTGTCCTCCTCCCAGCCCTTAGCCCTGACTATATCTGCAGAGTCCTCAGGCCATGTAAGGGGACCCATTCCCAGGTTTCAGGAGATAGCACTCCTGCATTTTGAGGAACCGTCATGCTGCTTCCCACGGTGGCCTTGTCTACCATTCCATCCAAAGGAAGCTGCTTCCCAAGCGGCCTAGTGGGCAGAGACAAGCCTTCGAGACCAGAGTCCCAGTTCAAATCCCAGCTGGGTCACGTGGTATTTGTGTCATCCTGGACAAGCAGCATAACCTCTCTAGGCCCCAGTGTCCTCCTCTGTGAAACGGTGACACCTCCATGCTCACCCCTGAATGGAAGGAGGTTTAGCAAAAGGACAAATCAAATCTCTGGCCGGTTCCTGGCTCATAGGCCAGTCCTGTCCCCTTTTCTGAGAGCCATCTGACAGCATAAAGATGAGGTCCCTAACCTGGAGCTTACTCTCGGGGTTCAGAGGGCCACACATCCCCTGACCTTACATGGAAGATGTCGTGAGCCTGGGTGCATGCGCGTCTCTCTTGGGCGAGACGTCATGGCCGCCATGACAGCAGAGAGCGTCTCTGCCGGTGGCATGCTGGGACAGCCGTGCCAAGTGGCTCTTGGTGCCCCAAGACCTTAAGCGGCATTTGCCAATTTCCACGGTTAAATACTCCGGCCCATTTCGAACCCCCCCAAAAGGACTTCATGAGCACAGAGTGGGGTGGCGATGCCCGGCTGGCTCTTGTGACCTGGTGCAAACGGGCTCCAGCCCTCTGCTGCCTGTGACCTCAGCAGCAGGGTCGGGGGCGCAGCCTCTGGGGGACGCCCGGCATTCCAGCCCACCCCGAGCGAGCCGCGGATGACCCCTGTTTGTTTCTCTTCGCAGGCCTGATCTCTATCAGCGCGCTGGAGTTATTTTGAGCAGTTTAAGGCGGACATCTGGAGGAGGGACTCAGAGGGGGAGCTTGGATGAGGAGACTCAGGATCAGAGGGCCGACCCTGGAGACTCTGGGCCCTGGCTGGCTGTCCCAGGACCCTGTGGAGGAAGGAGAGGGGACTTGGAGTCAGCGTCTGCAGAGCTCAACGCGGAAGGATACACCTGGCTCCGAGGAGGTAAAGGAGCCGCCCGCCAGCCAAGTGGTGCTGGTGATGGCTGATGGGGCCGGTGGCTGGCGGGGCTGTCTTGGCTTCTTTGGACTGGGCTGTTTGATTGCTGATCAACTCTATGCCCAAACCTGTGGCTCGCGAGGTATGTGGTCAGGCCGGTTACATTCAGCGTCTAGCTATCCTTCGCTGTCTTTGGAATAACGCTGTAGTCAAACGCTTCCCTACACTGCCCGCTACCCATGCTAAGCCCAGGCTACGTCCAGATCTTCTCGCTGTCACAGGAGAGGCAGATGTGGGCTTTGGGCGCTCCAAGTCCTCCCAGGCAAGCTTGGCTCAACTCCACTTCTACCACTTGCTCTCTGAGTCTTAGTTTTCCTATCAGTGAAATGGGTCTGATCATTCTCGCTAAGGCTCCCAGCCAGGGTGGAAGGAAATCCGTCTAAAATTAGAAATTACCATGCGAGGAAAAGTTAATATTGGCAACGCTGGTAACATTACATTTAGCCAGCGTGGAAGGAAATGACCAGCCACATATCTCCGTCCATAATTCTTTCTTTCTTTGTATGTGTGTGTCGAGCAGTGGACAGTGAGAGAGGTCACAGTGCACCTCTGCCCGATGCGTGAGCAGTGGCAGCGAGTGGCCGAAACAGGGAGGGTCCTGGGGTGGCGGCTCAGCGCTTGGGGAGTCACGGAGCAGGCCCTGCACTTGGCATGGAGAGCAGTGCAGGACTGGCCTGAGCGCCGGGGAGCGCGGGTACTGGAGGAGAAGCGTGTGGCCAGGCGGCAGGCTCTCCAGGTCTCCTGGGTCCTGCTGCCAAGTGTGCCTTGCAGAGATGTGCAATGGGAATTTTTCCCAATGCAGAAAAATCCCAAGACTGGGTGCCACAAGATGGCACGGAAGTCATTGAGTCTCCAGGCGTGTGCCAGGTCTGAGGAAAGAGGAAGAATTGAAGGTCCTGTCCCAATGGGGCTGGAGACACAGGTGTTTCCTTGGCCACGGGCGAACGCCGTGGGCTGGTTACAATGGTTGCCCTAGTGACCCAGGAGGAAGTCTAGAACCGAGAAGGCACAGTCTCTGCCATTGTCCGGGGAAGACAGGACGCTGGGTCTTTCCACGGATCCCTCTCACTGTCCCAGGCAGCCCCTGCTCATCCTAAGTCTTGTTGGCACTGCTAGGACTCAGGGGAGTCTGAGCCTGCGTCCCCATGAGCCACAAGCCCAGGCCATGCTTCAGAAGCTCCGCCGCATGGCTCCTGACTTGAGTTCTCCTTCCATTATCGGAAGCCACAACCCACAGGTGTCTGCGGCTCAGCAGCATGCAGGATACCAGGCGTGCGGTTCCCAAAGTGAACGTGGGACAGTAGCCTCTTCCGGAAGGGGTCCCAGCTGGGGTCTCTTCCAGTTGAAAGGGGAGCCAGGAGGATCTTTGTGGACAGAGCAGGCAGTTTGCATGACGGAAGTTACTGTCCTACTGAGGGTGGGGTGAGAGGTTTGTTCTGGGAAAGGCCGGGTGCGTCCCAGCCCGGAGACTGGGCCAGTAGAGAGCATGCATCGCGGGACTTGTGTCCTCCAGTTCCATCTACAGGAGGAAGCTTGTGGACCTCAACCCCATAAAACCTGCCTAGTTCTTATCTCTGGCTGCATCTGCAGAGCGCCTCCACCTGAGGAAATTGGGGGATAGTGGGGAATGAAAGTCCTGCTCCCCGGGCTTGGTTCTTTTGGGGAAAGGGGGTAATTATCAAGGCGCTTACGAATGAAAGGCTATAAATGGTGCCTGCCTTTGGGTAAATCTCACATGCAAAAGCTCAGATCCTGCCAATGAGTGATTCGGGAAGGAATCTTATGCCTTATAAATGGCCTGTGTTTTACAATTTGCTACACAATCCTTTTGGGAGACGGACCCGGCAACCCACTCCCAAAAATCAATCCGCCACTGAAAACCCTATGAACAGCAAAGAAGCACTGACAATAGTGTTTCCCCTGTTGTATGTAGGGTCGCTATGAGTCGGATACTGATTGGACAACAACACAATCCTTTAAACATGAGCTCCCCAGCTCCCTTTAGTCAGATAACACAGTCCCACCCTGTCCCCAGAGGAAAAGCTTGTGATAGTTCTCCAATTCCCCAGGGCCCAGCAGAACTGTATAATGCACTTCTTCTTGACTATTTTGTATAGCAGTCAAAGGTTTTGCTGACTCGCTGGATTCATCTGCGCATTGTTCCCTCCAGAAAGCTCCATCACTGTCAACCCAGAAAATATGAGCTTCCCAGGCCCGACATACCTGTCCTCACCAGCCAGGCCACATATCTACCTAGAGCATTATCTCTCTGGTGGTGTTTGTCACAGGGTCCTGTTGTATAGGACTGTCACGTAGTTGTCCCCCCTTTAAGAATTCCATACTAATAATGACAGACCACACCTTATACTTATAGCTTTGCAAGAAATCCAGAGGGACCTCTCCAGATGCTGATTTCATACTCGGGCCTCTGACTCTGCACCCAAAGAACAGGAAGAGAACGCCAGTTCATGAGTTTAAAGTTGAAATAATGTGCATACGGCACATCACAGTGATATCCGATCACTTTTCACAAGTTCCCACTTAATGGACTTTTCTATCACATTGAATTACAGGGTTTTTATTCAACATACTATTAGCAACAATCAGAAAAAGATACCTAGTGTTTTGTGAACTATGTTTTGGACGTGGATGAAAAGACCATTGTGGCTTGTAGATAACATGTCTTTTAAAAAATCTTCAATCACTTTCTGTCACATTCACATAAAATACTACCTCTTTGCCTGCTAGGATTTATAAACTTCTATACGAACTGCAAGATCCTGTCTTTTATCCCCATACCTCCAACCACTCTCCTCTTCTTCAGTGGACTTCAGCTCCGTGGTCTTCTTTATCCATGAATATAGTACACCTTTCCTACCTTAGGGTCTTGGCACCTGACCGTCCTTCTTTTGGGATTGCTTGCTGCTCACTTCTATACTGGGATCACACCTTCTCAATTCACGGTCCTCAGCTCAAATGTCACCCTTCTAGAAGGTTCTTCTCTCACTGCTGTCGACAGTGCCTCTGTGTTCCACATTACCGGTGCACCTATCTGAAGTCATTCTGCAGGAGGCGTGGGTGGCATCTGCTGTTTGCACCCTATTCCCCCACACCACAGGCCTCACGCCCCAGCTGCTGGCCTGGTCCCAGGAGGGCGCCCTCCTTGGCCTCACAGGCGAATTCATCTCAGGCTGGCAAGAGAGTCTGTGCATAGAAGGAACGAGGCAAATACGGGTCAGAGCCACGTGGAGGAAGACGTGTAACGTGGCCTCTCATGTGTGATGGCGTTGGAGTCATTGCTTTCAGAAAATGACTGATTTTCATCTACCCAGGAAAATAATCTTGGTAATCACACAGGATGTTGCCAGGCAATGAGCCAGTTCAAGAATCCAGCCATTAATGTTTCCTTTGGTTGGTTAATTCCAGAAAACTCACCAAGATAGTCAGCTGAAAAGATAATATTTGGGATCTGGAATGGTCAGTGCCCCCCAGAGTGCACAGCAGGGCCTAGAATCCAAACATGGTGGGGTATGAGTCGAACATGTACAGCTTCGTCTTCCCATTGGGACAATTTATGAAGGATGAACATTATTGCTTCCTTAGTCATTTTTATTTTCTTTTCTTCCTAGCAGACCCTTATTTTTTCCTTAAAGGAAACTAACATTAGCTACTCAATACTGAAGGTCTGCAGTATGCCAGGTGTTTCCCTGCATTACCTTCAGTATTCACTCTGTGAAGTGGAGGTAACCATACCCATTTCACAGGTAAGAACACTGAGGCAAAGGAATTTGCTTAGGTGCAAATGGCTAATGAAGGGAAGAGATGGGTGAAAATTCTAGTTGGTTTCATCCTCACATCAGTAGCCTGTGTAATCAAAGACAGTCACAGATGCACAGGCATGTGTGTGTACACACACACACACACACACACACACACACACACACACACACACACAGATTCAAGCCTTTAGCTAAACCCTCCAAGGGCCTGACACTCTGAACCTTCCCCAGCATCTCCAGGGGGCAGGCATTGTTACTCTCCCCAGGTATCAGTGAGGAGGCTCAGAGAGGTTAAGTGACTCGGCGAAGGTCACACAGTTAATATGGCTTTAGCCATGGCAGGTACTCAACTGGGTTTTGGCTAAAGTGAGTGCAATTGAAAGAGAACTGAAGCGAGTACAGGGGGCAGGCTTGAGTCTGGACAGATGCTTCCCTGTGCTTTTGCGTCCTTATTGATAAAGCAAAGGAGCGAGATGAGATGGCGTCCGCGCTCTGTGATTCTCTGAATGGGAATCTTACGCTCTCCTCCCACTTGGCGGAGTTTCATTTCTCCATCTCGGGCCCACACATCAGCTACATTCTCTTTTCCTCTCGGAGGCTTGCCCTCAGCTCCAGGGATGCCAATCTCACCCACAATCCGGTGGGCAGCCAGAGAGCCACACTGCCGTTCCATGCCCGGAAAGCAGTGGCTGGGGAGGAGGCAGAGATTTCTTCCATGTTCCGCTCTCGAGCTCTGCCAGGGAAGCTAATATATGCTGCCGGGAATGGAGGCTAGCACAGATGGCTGCAAACGGAATGCACACGTATATTTTAAGTGTGTAGATTCGAGCCAGGGATAAAATGAGAGACGTGATGGCTCCAGGGGAGGAAGAGAGGGTAGGAGGGAGGGGAATGGGGAGAGGGAGAGAGAAAGAGAAAGAGAGAGAGAGAGAGATGGCTGCTGGATGGGGAGGGGAGGGAGCTCTCTAGGGAAGCGAGGGGAAGCTTGTCACAGTTCGAGCTCCCTTCTGTGCCCTGATGGAAGTGTCTACTACAGGATGGCCTGACACTGTGGCCGTGGTGACAGGGAAGCTGTCTGGACAGAGAGTCGCCAAGAACACGTTTGATGGCCGAGAATGGGTCTCGCAGCACGTACGTTCGACAGGCCTTGTCTACACACAGATGAGCGACCCTAATAACCCTCCTTGGTGGGTCCTGCTGTGTGCTTGCTCAGAGGAAGAAACTGAGTCACCGGGGAGGCTGAGAGACTTGCCTTAGGTCACTGAGCTGCCAAGGGTCAAGGGCATGTTTCTTAACAGACGCACTGGACACCCGAGCCCCTGCCTGTCACCAGGGCACTATTTTGCCCTACACACGTGGCTGCATCTCCTCTGTGGCCCCAGCGCCTCTCCTCCAGAAATGGTGGCCAGTGTTGAACATCTTCAGGGCTTGTGGGGCAGGGAGAGGGGTTGTGAGACCCTGTCCCATTATCTGCCTCACAGGGGCCTGAGCACAGGGTCCAGGGAGCCCAGGGCACCCAGTGTCCAGCCTCTATCACCTCCTACTCCCATTTCACAGTCAGCAAAACCAAGCTGCAGGGAACCTAAACATGATTGTGAAAAGGGCTTGTCTCCGCCTGTCACACAAGGGGGTTGGCTCAGCGTCTGTCCTTCTGCACGGTGTCCTGAGCACCCCCAAGCCCCATCTGAGCCAGGAACCTGGGGCTGTGAGGCACCAAGGGCCATGGAGACTTGAGGGGTGCTTCGTGAGGTTTTGAGTGTCCTGTGGGAGTTCCCTGGGTCAGCACAGAGGCCATCTGATCTCCCCACGTGTGTCAGTGTGTTTTGAGGGGATAGGAGGAGGCCACGGCCACGTGGCAGCAGAGAAGCCTGGCCTGGGGACCCTAAAGGATGACTGAATTATCAGGGCTGCTCCCTGGGGACCCCACCCCAGGCCCAGCCACAGCCAGGGCCCTTGGTGCCCAGGAGCCTCCTGGACAGGCTCTGGTGTCTCAGAGAGGAGGGTTGGCGGTGCTGCAGCATAACTGTGGCCTCTCTAGGAGGGACACCAGGCTCCTAAGCCCAGGTCCCTGGGTGGAACCTTGTTTGGAGATGAGTCTTTCTTTGGAGGTCATTGAGTTAAACTGAGTCCATTGGGGGACCCTAACCCTGCCGGACTAATGTCCTTACACCGAGAAGAAATTTGCACCCAGAGACAGTCACACACAAAGGAGGTGAAGAGGCAGAGGAGGAAGGCCACCATTTATAAGCTGGTAGACAGCGGAGGCCACCAGCCGCAGGAGAGGTCCTGCCACATCCTTCCAAGAGCCTTCAGAGGGAGCATGGCCCCGTGACACCCAAATTTCAGATATCTGGCCTCCAGAACACGGAAGAGTACATTTCTGCTGCTCTCAGGCCACCTGGTCCGTGGTCCATCATGGCAGCCCAGGAAAGGCACCCGGAGACACCCAAGCACTCTGGATGCCGGCTGAAACCCTCAGAATTCCCCCATTTTGTTTTCCTTTGATGACTTTTGACCTCGTGTACAGATGCGTTTCTTATTTTTTTCCCCTGTAAATTTTGGGGACCTAAGCTATGGGCCTCCTAAGGTTCCTGAGGACCTGGCCTTCCTCCAGGGCCATATCATCCCTTACCTGCTCTGCCCAGCAGGGAGGAAGGCGGTCTTGGGCCTGGCCAGAGGCCTGGCCAGGCTGACTCTAGGCTCTAGCTCCCTGCAAGCCTCCTGGCCTCCGATGGCCACAGACCGTAGGGGCGTTGGGTTCCTGTCATGGCACCCAGGCTATACTGCTGTCCCTGTCACACCTCCCCTTTGAGCCTCCTATAGAACTGTGGTCACACCCTTAGCTTCCTTCCCACACCCCCAGGCAGCTGTTTGACCCTTGGAGGAGGATCAGGCTGAAATTAGAGCCGGGTGTGGCAGAAAGGTGACAGGCAAGGCCGGCTGGCGCTCCAGGACAAGTCGCCTGTCCTTGGGGACCAGGCTGAGCTCTATGACCGTCTGGCTCTTTGCCATGGTCTGAACACTGATGTCCCAAGACTCACAAGGTTAGGGCTGATCCCCAGGGCGAGGGTCCCCAGAGAGAGAGCCTTTGGGAGGTGCCTAGCTCACGAGGGCATTGCCCTGTGGAGGGAAGAGCGCCTTTGGAAATGCGGCAAGGAAGCTCACTTGCCTCCCACTGCGCACCATCTCTGAGGCCAAGGGTGGGCCCGCACTAGATGCCCCCTCTGACGCAGCCTCGAGCTTGGATTTGAGCTACCAGAACCGTGGGCAATAAATTCATGCCGCTGATGAATGACTCAGCTAAAGGAACCTTGTCCTAACAGCGTGTCCCTGTAAAACAGGGACAACACATCAGCCTGCTGACCTTGAAAGGGTTCTGTGTGGCACTGTAAAAATCGAACCACCTCTCTGGAGAAACCGTGACAACAATGGGTACCTGGGAGAGACCAGAATGTATAAGCTTCCCGCAGCTGCTGCGACAAATGCCCACCCACTGGTGTCTTAGAGCCACAGAGATGTGGTCTCTCCCAGCTCTGGAGGCCGGAGGCCGATACCAGGTTCACAGAGCCACAGGCAAGTTGCCCACAGAACCACACTCAGCCCCAGAGGCGCCAGGGGAGAATCCATCCTTTGCCTTTCTTCGGCCCTGGTGGCTGCCGGCAGTCCTTGGCTTATAGTCACATGGCTGCCACTCTGGCTCCACACTCATAGCACT
>VMDO01014438.1:0-54624 GCA_007922755.1 Pedetes capensis | reverse complement strand
TATTGTCAGTGCTTCTCTGCTGTTCATAGGGTTTTCAATGGCAGATTGATTTTTGGGAGGGGGTTGCCAGGTCCTTCTCCCAAGCCTACAGCTTCTGGTGTTCCCAGGCGGTCTCCCATCCAGGTACTAACCAGGCCTGACCCTGCTTAGCTTCCGAGATCTGACGGGATCAGATGCCACAGGGCTACAGCTGCAGGCAGTGGGTGTTTAGTGGTCTCTTTTAACTATATTTTTGTCATATTAAATATTTTTATTTTTCCTTGCTACCACCCTGTATTAGTCTCTCTGTCACTGAGACAAAATACCAAAAATAAACAAGCTATTAAGAGGAAAGGTCTATTTTAGCTTATAGTTTCTGAAGTTTCAGTCAGAAACTGTACTTGGCCTTGTTTGGGGCCTGTTGTGGTAAAGCAGAGGAGCTTGTGGCAGAGCAAAGCTGCTCATGCCATGGCAGCCAGGAGTCAAAGAGACACAAAGGGCTAGGGTCCCCAAATACTCTTGAAGTATTCACTCAGGTAGGCCCCACCTCCTAAAGGTTGCAATCCTCCCAAGAGTGCCATCAGCTAAGAATCAAGCCTTTAGTACATAAGGCTTTGGGGGACATTCAAGATTCAAATCATAACACTTTACCTTCAAAAAAATACATTTCATTTTCTTTTAGCCAAATCAAAAATGAGGTGTTTAGAATTCTATTTTGTGGGAAAAAATTAATTAAAATAAATAAAAACTTATTTGCTCTTCTCCAAGTATACCTTCGATAGGTAAGTAGTTTGATTTGACTATTGTGGCAAAAATTATGATAAGTTCAAACTGTTGAATTTGTATTCTACAAAATAAGGATAGAAATACATAAAGCAGAATTTTGTTATATTTCATTGTAAAAGGTGTGTTAATGTAGTGCTTACATACAAATTTTTTTTCATTTTTTAATAAGATAAGTCCTTTTTGGAAGATGTGGAGTGTAAGAAATGTTTCCTTTCATTTTACTGAAGTTCTAGTGTGTTGTGTACATATGAGTATCCAGAGAGATCAGTTTTGAAAACTCTCCAGTAACCTTTTTTGTATGGTTGAAGATTTTCTGTAAATTGTGCTTCTAGAAAGATAAGGGGGATATAGAAAAGGAAAGTAGAAGAATTAAAAATCATTCTAATAAAATAGTTTAATTTATGCTTCTGCAGTTAAGCAGTGCTCCTGGTTCACAGAAATACCCTTCAGCTACACAGGATTTTGGAGGGTTGTAGGGCACTCATTTGCACATAAATAGCCATTAACTGATAAATTCCCAGAGGTTTCCTGTTGCATGTTAGTGGTTCTGACCTACTTAGCTAGCTTAAATTTGTTTTACAGAATTATTATAATTCTATCCTTAGTACTTAAACTTTGTGATTAATGCATGCCTCACAATACAATTAAAGTATAATTACATAGTTTCGCAGTTTCCTATCTTGGTGTTATTACAGAGTTCTGGATTTTGCAAATTTTAGTAGAGTTAAGGTTTTGATATTTTTCACTTATACTGTTATGATGTGATTATGTTAAATGGTACCCTTTTATATCTGAAGAATAGACGGAGAAATGAGTCATTAAATGTGAGATGAATCAGTAAATGTAGCATTTGTTAGTGGTTAATATATGGTCACTTTGGTATGCTGCCTACACTGATGTGTCCCAAGCATTTTTGCTTATGCTTTTTATATGTTTCAGGACTGAAGTAGAATTGTCACACCATTTTGTTGTTATTGTTTTGCAGAAGGTAGAGACGCTATAGAAACACTAGAGTGGCACTCAGGAAATCTGAGTCCTGATGCTGACTCTGGCTGGTTGGCTAGCAGAGCAACTCATGTTCTTGAAATTATGTGTCCTCATTTGTAAAACGAGTAATTTGGACGAGACAGGAGTGGTAAATATAAGTCACTGCTGGCCAAATCTGGCCCATGGCCTGTTTTTGTACAACTGAGGAGCTTAAGAATATTTTTTATATTTTTAGGAGTTAGTAAAATAAGAAAATGTAACACTGCATATAGCACTCAAAGCCTAAATGTTTACAAATAACACAATTTTATTTTAACAATTCTCTGAGTAGATGTTCCATAAGGCTCATTTCAACTAGTAACATTCAGCATTAAGTTATAGTTGATTCTTTTTAAATATAGTTTAAATATAGATTAAATATAGTTGATTCTTTTTAAATGCTGATATTTTGT
Source organism: Pedetes capensis (assembly GCA_007922755.1). Taxonomy (NCBI): domain Eukaryota; kingdom Metazoa; phylum Chordata; class Mammalia; order Rodentia; family Pedetidae; genus Pedetes; species Pedetes capensis. The sequence continues at coordinate 52,420 of VMDO01014438.1, read as the reverse complement.
AGCCCCGCATATCTGTTTGGGTTTCATTGCTCTCATCTCTACTATTTAGAATGATTCATGGTATGAAGTCCAATACATATTTCTTTAGTGCTCATTATACTTCCAGTCAGTATTCTCAAAAGTAAGACTGACTGCTCTTTAAAGATGCATAACTTGAATTTTATGTTTCTATTAAAGGAAATGCATAGTAAAATGAGATACTAAAGTATCAGTTCTGTTGAAAGGAGTGAAGGGATGAAACACCTGGTTTATTTTGAAACACTTAACATTTTTAAGAGCACTTTAAAAGTTGTGTTCTGCTTTATGGAAAAATTACAAACAAATGATAAATAGTAATCTCTAATGAAATGCAAAGACCTTTTTAAAAATTTTTCTGAAAACCAGTTTGGGCCAAGGTATGTTACTGCATCATAGTAGAATTCAGTATTCCCTCGTGTTAAGAGCATGGAAAATATGGGGCACTGTTAAAATTTAGGTGTAGTCAGCTACTCCATCTAGAGAAATTTACCATCATATATTATTTGCTGGTTAACGTACATTAAAGATAATGAGCTAAGTAGTTTCAAAACATTGTTACTTGATATTGTGGGGGGAAATTTTAGCCCAGAGAAAAGCAATAATCAGAAGTAGCAGCCGCTTTATAAAGTTGGCATGCAGTCTTCACATTTCTCCAACAAGAAAATGGTTACCCTGTAATAAGTCTAATGAATTCAAAAATTCATTGATTGTCCTAGCTCTGGGTAGATTAGGTAGAAACTTGCTTCAAGGAGTGGAATTTATGAAATGTTTTCTGCATCCAGCAAGCAGAGCTGCTATAATACAGCTGCCTCCTCAGTGGTTTGCTTTGATCCCGTGGAATGAAAGGACAGGAGGATCAGCTCAGGTCTAAATGAGATTACAGCTGGTTCTGCTGCTTATCTGGTCTATTGCCAACTAGTGTGGCTTTGCACGTCCTAAGGGGTTTACAAGAGAAACTGTTTATTGAGTATCATTGGTTTACTCAACACAAGCAGGCTAATCCTTCCCAGCCTCAGCATGTTGTAGAATTGTGCAGAAGCCAAACCAAAAGCTGGTATAGCCAGACCCTCCAGAGCCCTTTGTCTCACTCTGTATTGATTTTTACCTGAGTTAAAGACAGTTAAAAAAATAAAACCAATAACCATTCCTATTGTGAACAAAAGGTTAATCTTACCTAAAATCTTACAAAAAGCATCTGTTAACCCTAGAAGGGACAACATTCTTTTTTTGCCTTTCTAGTCAAGTGGGATTTTCTAGTTTCGAATTTTGAAGAACAAGATAAGAAAAACAGCTTAAAAGATTTTGTTAGGCATTTCAAGTTAAACACTTAAGTCTCTTCTAGTACTGGTCTATAACAAATGGCTTTATGTGTGGAATACAGGATGACTTATTTCTAAATAGTAAATTTTTGCTTATATCCATTTTGTACAATAACAATTTTTCTTTTACGCAGCTAACAAAATTCATGAGACGAGGCTGGAGTCCTTAATTAAAAAGAACACAACTGCCCACATTAATGACCACTAGTCATTTTAACTGATGATCCCTTGATTAGTAGTATATTTCTTTAATAAATAAGAGCTGGTGATTGGAAATATTATAAAGATATACCTTTTATAACTAGTCCTCTGAATGTTTTAGTTTTATTTTGCCAGTTTATTAGATAGTTTTGTAAACCTTCAAGTGTAAGATTGTAATTATTATAGTCAGATTTTGAAAATGCTTTGGAGTCAGACAGACTTGGGTCATAATTCCATTTCCATTTCTTAAACCATCATGTTATTTAACCAAAGTGCATTTTTTCCATCCCCAACTGGAAAAAATATTATTTACCTTACAGTATCTAATCAAACTAAATTAGAAATAGTAGACAGTAACACTGAGTTAATCAGGTTAGTCAAGGCTACTGTAGTCGCTCAGGAGCCCAAAGGCATTGAAGATTCTATGCATAGGATCCCTCCTATGATGCTAAAAAGAATATTTAAAGGTTGCATTGCAGTAATACTGGCAGCTTTACTCTGTAACTGTAGATTAGAATCATCCATTGTCATCTTTAAAGTATGTTTCACAGGTTACCAGGTTAGTATCCTGTCCTTAAATGCACAGCAGCAGATACTGGAAAAGCTATGTGTATGAAATCTGTGTTATCAATTGAACATCACTAATCCAAAAATCCCAGACACTCCAAAATCCAAACCTTTTTGACTTCTGACATGATCCCCCAAGTGGAACATTCCACACCTGACCCCATGTGATAGGTTGCAGTAAAAACAGAGGCACCCTAAAAATATTATATAAAATTGCCTTCATCATATGTATATGAAATGTATGTGAAATAGATGAATTTGATGTTTAGACTTGGGTCCCATTCCCAAGATATTTCATTATGTATGCACAAACATTCTTTTTTTTTTTTTTTTTTTTTTTTTTTCGGAACTGGGGGTTGAACCCAGAGCCTCGAGCCTGCATGTTTTGCAAGTGCTGGACCACTCCACCCCCAGCCTTTTTTTTTTTTTTTTTGAAACAGGGTCTCGCTAAGTTATGCAGACTGCCTCTGGTCTCGAACTTGCGATCCTCCTGCCTCCACCTCCCTAGCCGCTGGGATTATAGAGGTGTGCCACTGCGCCCAGCACTTGTATGTGCAAATATTCTAAAATCCAATATACAAAACACTTGTGGTCTCAAGCATCTTGGTTAAGGGGGACTCAACTTCTCATTTAAAATTCCTAGGAAAGCCTGAATAAGAAACTGTTATTTAGGATAGATGGTAAGCTCTATTATTTCCTTGTCCATCTTGAGTGGTTTACTCAGTTGCTTCACACGCAGCAGTAGATGGTCAGCTTCATTAAGTACTAAGTAAAAGACAAAGGTAGATTGTTTTAAGAAGAGTACAGTGGTCTCTTGGTTTCCTTTCTCCTAATTGGCAAGAAACATGTATCCTCAGCTATATGTAAGCTCAAAAATGTTACTATGGAAACACTTGGAGGCTTTCTAAATGTACTGTGTGATGGAATCAGCTAAGACTGATGTTTATCTTAAACACATAGCTTGTCCAATATTTAAACCTAATGGACAAGATGTGTACCAGTTGAAAATGTAATATTTATCCAATCATTTCTATTCTATCAAGCCAGGCACTAAAGCAATAAGTTGCACTCATAGAGTAATAAATTTTTAGTGCATTTGGAGATAAAGGCTATTGGTACTGATTGCTTAAACTCCTTTTGCTCAATCATCTGAATGGTGCAAATCAAAGCATTTTGTCAGACTGTGAGAAGTTTCACCTAGATATTGCTTCCCACACATGCAGGTCACCATATAAATTACATTCACGATTTTACAGCATAGCTGGTGTTGGAAGTTAAATTGATGCCCAGTAGTGGAACTCGTAAAGCATTTTCCTGTTAACACAACCAGGCAGAGTTGACATTGTTGATGGTGGGTTCGATCTAATAAACCATTGGTTCTAACAGTGATTTTTACTGTGTTTCACAGGTGATGATGATACAAGTTTAGCAACCCAACAGTTCTTCCTGAATGACAGAAAATTAGCTCCACTGTCTATATTACCAAATGCTGGGAAGAGTTAGAGTAGGGGTGATTGGAACCTAATGTAACCTCATGTTCTGAAAGATGATGAATTACAAGAACAAACTAACTCAATGTATACCTTCCTCATAAAGACAGCTATTGATTTTTCTCCAAAAAATGTATTATGTATCATCTGTTGGCAGTTTGGAAACTCCTTATTACTACCTTGTTCATGTAGGTAGGCTGTGCCCTCCTTTCAGAATCTTACACAGATGCTTTTGAGCTGATTATTATTTCTGAAATGCAAGCAGACTTACATTTAGTTACTATTTATGTCTGTGTTTGCTAAAATTACTTTCCTTTAAGGGGTTTAAGCTCTATCAAAAGTTTTTAATTTTGGACCACAGCAATAATCCATGTAAACTATTTTTTCCAGTAAGAGTAAATTTTGAGGGTTAATTTTCCTACTGGGAATTATAAACAATGGGCACTACTTTAAAATTTGTTTTGAGATATTTCCACTTTGTTTATAAGCTTTATGAAACTTCATCATGTTTGTGAGTAGATTAATTTTTCTCATTTCTAGGTAAAATTCACAGAATACTAATAAATCTCTGTTTACTGCTTTTTCAGTGTAAGCAAGAACCTTTGCACTTCTGCCTTTTTTGGCATAGTATCTTCTTCTATATCACTGTTGGGCATTTGTACTTAACTTATGATTTTATTGTAATTTGGTTCCATTTTAGGAGATAGCACAGATCTCTTAACTACTTTAACATTTCCTAATTCAAGCATATGTATGATTTTTTTTTTAACCTCAGGAGAACAGGTTTTTTGATGTACAGATAAATGTTACCAGTGGTGCTATGCAGATGAAACCTGTCGTGTACAAATACTATGTGTCAAGCCCCCGGCATGCAGAACCAGACAAATTAGTTCACTTACTGAAACCTTGCAAAAAGAAATTAGTGATATAATAAAAGCCTTTGGGACTCTCTAATAACAGAGATTTTTAATAGGCCCCACCGATCTTTGAGTCAATGGATAATATTTTGGAAAACTTTTCCTACTCTTTTCTTCCCTTTTAAAGGACTGCAATATAAGTGGTAAGTAGCATCTCTGTAGAGAAGTGTATGTTTAAGTATCTGGAATAGCCATAAATTAAAACCAAGAAATTTATGTACTGTTAAATACATATTTGTTCTAAATGAGTCTGTACTTATTTCCTTTTAATGACTGATAATTGATTGGTCACATCTTTTTCTATATCAAATTCAGATTAAACATTCTTCTAAGTTAATGTACTTGGTACTAGACATGCCAAAAAAATTATACACATTATAAGAGATATTTTCTGTGTATTACATTTTGAAGTTGAATTACGTAGCAATGACATTCGCTCAAAAGATAGCATTAATCAAATTAATGCCAGCACTATTGTGCAATAGGCAGCACAGTCAAAGAAAATAATGGAAGCATGATTGTTGCTCAGAGAGTGCAAGACCATTTTGAAGTGGTATTTGAAATTTGAGAATGTTATAGAAGTACAACTACAATGGAAATGTGAGTATGGAATAGAACCTTCATCACGCCTAACAGCTGTAGGCATTCGTGATAAATTTGAGATTCATGATACTGTCTGTGATGTGCACAAGAGAAGGTCTGGCAGGCCCTTGCACAAAAACAATTCCTTCTGCTATGGTAACCATTTTAAGTACCTCTTATAATTATAGAAGTCAAACGTGACTTGTATTCATCTTTTCTTATCAGTACATATTGAGATTACAATTTTATTACAGTTTTTCCTTTTTAAAAATGTGTATACTTTTTTAGTACCCTTTGTATATAGAAGTTACAGTTGGATTTTGGGAGACAGTGGATGCTCAGTAGTGAGGTGAAAACAAGGGAGAAGAGGATTCAAGTGAGAAGTTGAAGTGTTTATAAAGAGCTGTTGAAGGTAGAAGAGTGATGAGATCTATGTACATTTATGTATGCATAAAACTTAACACTTAATTTCAAGAAGTTTACAGACTTATAAAGTTTATATATATCCTTAGGTTTAGCACTATAATAGTGACTAAACTGTTATTTGTATTAGAGTGTGGTTGTAGTTTTGATGAAAAAAAATTCTTTCTAAAACATCTCTAGGTACTTTGACTCTTGTTGGTCTGATTGTTGGAATTCAAAAATTTGTCAGTACGGCAGCTGAGATGGAGTTTTAAAATCCATTAATAATTTGTAATGGTCAGTAGTGTCTGCCTGTGCAATTTACTGTATTTCTTGAATAAGGAAGAAATATTGAAAATGTAGAATGCTTAAGAGGTTTAAGAAAAAGTATTTATCTCCATTAAGTTGCACATTAAGAATTAGCAATAAAATAAGATAAAAGTTATTTGTCAAAGAACACTGCTTTTTCCAATGCATTAGATATTGTTGTACATCACTACAATCTATTGACATAGAATTGGATGTAATTTAAATGAAGGGAGAAAAAAGAGGCTGGACATTTTCATTGTTTATTGGTATACCTAGTCCATTAAGATAAAGTATAGAGCAAATTTCACTGTGACAGAAACATTTTTAGGTGATGTAGTTAAGAGTCGATCAACATTACCATTAGACTCTTTCTTTTAAGGGATTTATTACTATCAATTAGTAAAATTCTCATAAATGAAACCTACCTCTAGCTGACTTATTATGGAACATTTGACCTCAAAGATGCTTGGGCCTTTACCTTTAATAAAATGACTCCTGAATTCTTTTAAAACAAATCTCATTTCCCAACAGTGCTTATAGCAACTAAACACATGTCGTAAGATGTGGTAGAATGATTGCAGCTGTTGTTAGAGGCTAGCACTGAATGTGTACTGCTGGTTTTAGAAAAGATTGCTGGGCGGGTGAGAGCTGAGCTAGGTTTTGGAGTGTGGTTTTATTAATTAGCTTTAAAAGATGTACTCAACATTCATAAACATAATGCTTTACACTTCAGGAAAATTAAAATGAAACCTGTTTTTTTTTTAAAAAAAAGGTGCTAATTATTAATGAAATGTGAAAACAGCAAGAACTGAGTGAAATTAATTGAGAGCAAATATGATAATATATATAAAATATCTCAGCATACATCTGATGCAGGTATTCTATGTTGAATCGGTAGAAAAATGGCTTTTCTTTACATGACTCTTGTCTTTACAGTTCATTTGACCTCAAATAAGCCCAGAATTTTTGAGATTATTGTGAGTGGCTTCTAGGAGACTTAAAACAGGTATTTTTTCTAATTCTGCTTTTGTTTCATTAAATACTATTCCCTGCCTATATTTCTAATGAAAATCCTTGTTGCCCCTGCCCTAATCCCAAATATGAATTCCTTGAAGTCAGGTCTGCATCATTTTCACTTTTTAGTCCCTAATTCTTATGTGTGGGAAAGGACATGGCAGTCCACTTCCAAGGCAGTCCCAAAACAATCAGCCATTGAAAACCCTATAAGGGTCACTAGAGTTGGACATGACTCTACGGCACCTAACAATGACAACAATAATTCCTATGTAGTGCTTAATATATAGTGGAGACTCGCTTCTTAGTAAACCATGCCAAGACAATCCCGAGGCTCACAGATACTGCCAGTCAGGAATTTGGAAAGACAAGGACAGCTCTTTTGTATTTCACTACATCTGGGGTCTTAGGATGATTAAGTGTCTGAGGTAACTCAGAAGAGTCAGACTAGAAGAGCTGAAGCTCAACAATCCAGTTCCTGGATGGCTGCTTCTTCACTTACATGTCTGATACCTGAGCTAGAATGTCTGAACAGGCTTAGCTGAGACTGTTGGCCTGAGTGTTCCCTGTGGCTTCTCCAGCAGTGTGTTCTAAAGGTAATTGGACTTCATCTGTGACGTTTCAGTACTCTAAAAGTGAATTTTCATAGAAACAAGGCAGAAAACTTCACAGCTTTTTTTTTTCTTTCTCGTAACTAGGCCTTCAAATCATGTGTGTCCTATCTGTTGCACTCTTATGTCTCTTGCACTCCAGTGGTCAAAGAAGTCACAAGATCTTCCAGAATCAAAGAGTGTCAAACAATTTGTGACCATCTTTTAAAAATTCTGCAGTAAATGATGAAATAACTAAAGCAAGCTAGAGAGAGGGGGAAGAAGGATGAAGAAGCAACAAGAGAAAGCAAAAGATTGAGGTGTGTTTAGTGTCATCAGTAATTACTGACTTTCCAGTGCTACTAAGTTAGATTGGTGCTCTCTGTTCTCAAATGAGGGCATTTCCTATAAATACTATGTTCACATTATTGTCTATATTGAGAGCAAAGTTTTTTCTTTCCTCCCCTCCTCTTTTTTGTATGAGAATTCTATATACAACATTTTGGGCAAGATCTGGTGCTCAATTATACCCTATCCATTTGCAGTTGTAGAGGTAGAGAATCATATTTGAAGTTCTAAAAGACCATTATGGCAAGTTTAGATATTTTATCAAAGATGTGTGCATTTTGTTAACAGATGCTTCACATAAATGATTTCACTTTTGACTGCCTCAAACTTCAAGGACAAAGATCCCAGGATCCTAATTGATTGTCTTATCCATACTGTTTTTTTGGTAGCAGACAAACGGACAAGTTTCATCTTGCAGCCATAGTCTTTCCTCTCACTTTTATCCATTACCTTGTACTCACATGCTGTTGTTCTTGTTGTTAGGTGTTGTCAAGTCAGGTCTGACACATAGATAACCTTGTAGGGTTTTCAATGGCTGATTGTTTAGGGATTGCTTCGGAAGTGGATTGCTTCGTCCTTTTCCCATTTTGCAGTGCTGCGGATTGAACTGAGGGTCTCAGAGAGTGCAGAGTGGCACTCTGCCAACTGAGCTAAACCCCAGCCCTTGTACCCACATGCTTGCTGTTAAATGTGGAGGATGAGTTCTTGGAAACTGGAATCCTAACTGAGTACTAACAATATAAGTTTACTATGGTATTATTGCTTTGGAAAAGAATTGTCATGGTCAGGTGATGGTTGTTTTAGTGTTCTTTTTTAGAAATTCCTAAGTCACAACATCTGTCTGTGGACAGTTTCTTATGGGTATAATTCCAAAGGACTTCCACCATCCTTAATTGTAGCCTTTATCAGTAACCATTGCCTTGAAAACATCTTGAAGTGCTATAAAACTGAAACCTTAACATCTAGCATCTCTGATTCTTTGCATTATGTTCAGGGCTGTTACTTGTTGGAAATAGGTTAATCTGCCCACCCCCATGACAGAATAAACAGCAGGAACAGAAACTACACCAAAATAAATCTTTTCAGATCTTAGAACAGTATCATGAAGTACCATTTGCTGAGAGTACAGTATGTTGTATTAATAATACTGATGCTAATGAGCCAAACTTGCTCTTGTTGGTCTGCCATGCCTACTTTTATTGGATAAGAGCATACGATAGCACTCAAGAAGTGTGTGTTGGGGACCTGGGGAGAGGGAGAGAGAGAATATACTGTGATGAACAGTTTTAATGTTTATTTGTGTATATGCAGTCACACATGTACATATTCACCACATTGGATTTTTCATGAAAATATTTCCAAGACAGCTAACATTGCACCATGAGCCTTGTGCAGTTACCCATGGTTTTTGTATAAATCCTTACACACTCTAAGTTATGTTAGAAACAAATTATTAGTAAGATGCATGTTAAGTGTTTATGTTAGTTTTGTTTTGGCTGGTTTTCCTGATCTTTGTTTTTCTTTTTTTTTTTTTTGCGGTACTGGGGGTTGAACCCAGGGCCTCGCGCCTGCATGTTCTGCAAGTACTGGACCACTGAGCAGCACATCAGCCCATTTTTTTTACTTTTTTGAGACAGGGTCTCGCTAAATTACGCAGACTGCCTCTGGTCTCAAACTTGCGATCCTCCCGCCTCCACCTCTGGAGCCGCTGGGATTAAAGGCGTGCGCCACCACGCCCAGCCGGTTTTCCTGATCTTAAAGAATTGTTTACTCATGACTCTAACTTTTGAGATAGCATAGCCCTCTATGAACTGCACTCCCTCAGTATTCTAGTTACATTTTCCATCATTCTTTACCTTTTGTCCTGTAGTTCTATGAAATTGTTTGATATCCCCGTCATACTCTATGCAGTTACGTATCACTATGCTTTATTCATATTCTTTGAATTTCCTGAATTTTTTGTATTATCTTTTGAATTAGCTAATACAACTTTCATTATGTAATGGTATGTCTACTCCAAGAAGCCTTCAGTAAGCCCCCGGTTCATTTTTCTGGATTGTAATACTCTGCACATAGCTTTGCCTCAATACATAATGGTATGTTCTTTAAGAGCAAGAACCATATTTGATAGTTAATACTTAACACTATGTCTCATGTAATTAAAAAACACTGACATGTTTATTTTAATGAGCTGAACTACTGGATAGAATGTTTTCTGTGTCTGAATGTATTCTTGGACTCTTAAGTTGAGATTTCCAAAAACATTTTGGATATTGTTACTTAAATTTCTGTTTTTAAATCAAATTATACCTTTCTTTAGTATTTAACTATCCCTTCTTTTAGTTCCCTTTCTCTAGAATTTGCCAATAACATAAGGTGTTCTATCCTTGCCCTCTAAAACTACCAGATAATTACTGTTGGATTTCTTTTTGTTCATAAAGTAAATCAAATTGCACATGAGGTCTTACCTTTATGTTCATAGAAGCTGTCCTACTTGCTCTCCCCTCTCTCCAGTCAGTTCTTACCAAATTAATCTTTCTTAAAGCACTGTTTTTATTATATCATTCCCCAGTTCAAAATCCTTCAGTGACTCATTACTACCTTCGGAATGAGGTCTTGGTTTTATTTTTGACAGCAAGATCTGCCTTAACCAATATTTGTACCTCTAATACCAAACAGTGACTGGCACTGAGTAACTTCTTATGAAGTGAATGAAGAAAACATATGACTGAATAAATGAGGCCCCCTTTCTATTCAATTTATTGATTTCTAATGCTACTATAAAAAATTCTCAGTCAGAATGGTTAGATTTTACTCCAAATACTATGCTCTTTTATATGTTCTTTTTAGGGAATAAATTATATTATACTTCAGCTTTTGTAGCTTATTATCCACTTTGATTTTATCCAAAATCCTACTGATTTTATCCAAAGAACTTACGTGATCTGGAACCCAGCTACCTCTTTGAATGCATCTCCTGTTCCTGTTACCTGTTGTGAATCAGCCACATTGGCCTCCTTGTTGCAGTGTTCCTGGAGCCTGTGAATTACCTGTTTCAGTACGTTTGGACCTTGCTTTTCTTCTCCCTATGATGCCCTTCTCCATGTATTCATGAGATTCCCTCTCTTAGTTGAGTCTTCACTCAAATGTCACTTTCTCAAAAAATGTTTTCTGATCACCCTAGTTGTAACATTAGTCCTGTCACTCATCCATTTCTCTTTGGATTATAAAATCTAGAAAGGCAGAGATTGTGTCTGTTCTGTTAACTTTGTATCCCTACTTCTAGATCACATGCAGTATATGTTGAATTAGAGAGTTAAGGGAGTGGATCTTACACACCTTTATACTTTTACTTTCTGCCTTTTCACCTAAGTAGTCTGTACCTGTCCTTTCTGACTATGAGTGAATAAAACAAACCCTAATATTTTGTGGGGGCTGGGATCTGGCTCAGTTGGTAGAGCGCTGCACTGCAGTCTCTGAGGTCGCGAGTTCAATTCCCAGCACCGCAAAAATGGGAGAAGGGCCTGGCAATCCACTCCCAAGGCAATCCCGAAACAGTCAGCCATTGAAAACCCTATGAGGGTGGCTATGAGTTGGATACTGACTCGACGGCACCTAACAACAACAATATTTTGTGAATTGGTAATACAACTCTTCTCTGAATTGGTAAAACAAGCATTTGATTTGTTTAACATTTACAGGTACAGAGTATGGGAATGGTGTTCAACCTTTCTCCAGGATAGAATTATGTATCATCTTGTTACTTACTATGATCCATGTGCTACCAGCTGCATGACCATTTCTGTATCTGTGGCAGTAATTAAATAGGATATGTTCAATGAATGGAATAATTATTATTAATCAGAGAATTAAGGGTATTTATTGAGTATGTGTGGAGATACATTCTTAGTGTTTGGACTTTATTAACAAATTTTATCCTGCAGATACTATTATTGTTCCCAGTTTAGCAATGAGTAAAGCTGGGAAGGTATTTACTCTAACTGCAATCTGTGGGCTAGCAGCATCTTCCTGAGGGTAGTGCATATTCTTGTTCCCCCAACCAGACATACTGAGTCAGAATTTAACAATAAATAGTACACTTAGCCCTGTGTTAGCTTTCCATTACTGTAACAAACACCTTTAATAAACAATGTATAATGAAAAAAGATTTTTTTCTCCCTTGTGGTTTTGGAAGTTCTGGGCAGCAATCAAGTGAGCACATTGTTTTAGGTCTGTGATGAGGCAACATATTATATCCTTCATAACAAAAGCCTGTGGTAGAATGAAAATGCTTACCTCTTGGCAGAGAAACAAAAAAGAGGAAGGAAGGGCTGGGATCCAGCTGTCTACTTTAAGGACATACCCCAGTGACCTAAAGACCTCTCAGTAGGCCTCTGTCCTAAATGTTCTGTCACCCACTAGTAGTTTCTCATTGGAGACCAACTCTTTACCACATAGACCTTTGGGGGACATTCCAGATCCAAACTTTGGCAGCCCCAAGTACTGAAGGTGCAAAAAGATCTGTAATGAGAACAGGACATTAATATTTTTAGAAAGCTCTATAGATGATTGTCATGATAGAAACTACTAAGGTAAATCCTTGCTAACAGTATATCCATAAAATTCAATGAAACATAACTGAAAATCTTGCAGCCTATAGTCATCTACAAATGTAAGGCTAACGAAAGCGTAAGGATGATTTCTAAAACTGCTTTTTATTGGCATATTTCCATGCATGTGGTAGCCTTTTCTTTCGGGAGAGGGGCAAGCAACCTCATTTTAAGCACTGCATCAATATTGAATAAGATCATAAGGCAGCATTACCATAATGCTATATTTTAGTTTGGATCTGAAATATCTCCCACAGGCCTATGTGTTGAAGCTTGGTTCCCAACCTATTGTGAAGTGGTGGAACCTTTACCAGGAGGGGCCTCATGGAAGGAAGTTAGGTCATTGGGACATGTCTGCAAAAGGTATATTTGGACCCAGGCCCCTCCTTTGTCTCTCCTCTCACTTCCACCCCCCTCTGTTTTTCTTCTTGGCCACCATGAAGTGAACAAGTAAACAACCCTCTTCTACCATATGCTCCCTATGTAATTTACTGTGCCACCACAGGCCCAAAGTCATAGGAACAGGAAATCATGGACCGAACTCTCTGAAATTAGGGAACTTTTAAGTGGATTATCCCAGATATTTTGTCACACTTATAGAAGGCTGATTAACAGAAAGGAATTTTGGTTTGCTACGCTTATGACTAAATTTCTAATTTATTCTTTATTCCTAGTATGGCTAATTAACTAAGTTGTGGACTCTAAGAAAATTTTAAGTAATCATATGTCACTGACCTTTGAGATCCCAGTAGAATAGCTTATACACCCCAGAAATATTAAACTTTTAATGTGTGTACATCTAATGTGCCTGCTGGGATTGACATACACACTACATTCTATCTACCTTTAATAAGAACTTAGCATATAAGCAAATGAACAAAGCAGTATGACATTTTAAACATCTATTATTTATTTGGGTCATAAAATAGAATTTGAGACTATTATAGCTTTGTGGCATGAAATGGGACATTGAAGCTCTTCTAACAGCTTGGATTCAAATTCCAGGCTCAGCTGCTAACAGAATAACCCAGGCAAATTACTTATCCTTTGTATACTTAGGTGTCTTGTCTATAAAATAAGAACACTAATAGTATTTATAGTATTAATAAGTAGTTCATAGAGGCCAAACACTTCAAAAGCAATCTTTAATTCTCAGGCGAACTATAATAGTTGTTCCATTTATTGAATACGTCTTATTTAATACTCAGAATGGATGAGGAAATAGCCATCCACCCTATAAGTTGATAGAATCATATTTATACTCTGGCATATCTGTCTCCAAAAGCCCATGTCTTTCTAATATGTTCCACTGATTCCGAGAACATAGTTATTAGGATTTAGAAGCAGTAGCAATGTATTAAACTGCATATTATCTCACCATATAGTCCATAAAACATTTTCACTTATGTGCTGTGATTTGATACTTCAGCAGCTCCACAGAAGATGATAATAGAATATTATTCCCATCTAATAGGTGAAGAACTGAGTCTCAGAAGTTTCCCATGGTCACAAGCTCATCTTCTCTCTCTTAGACAATAGTTCATTTGAGTAGTTCTTACTTCTTGAGGAGCCCTTTTTCTTTTTTCCTGATTGGTGTGTTATATGTGACTGTGTGCATCATTACCAACATTATGCTTTTTACCTGTAGTATTCCTTCCACAATCAAAAGAGTAAGCCCCTTGCTTTGATCTTACATACTCATTCATTTGTCCACCATCTACTCACTCACCCCCTGCTCCATATATGCTCTGTCACACAGAGATACTGAGGCATTACCTGGAGACATGGCAAAGTCTACCCAGATTGCTGCTTGTCAGCCTGATTTTAGGTTTATCACTTGTTCCAAATAATTTGGATATGCACAAGACTGGGAATTGGGACTGAAATTACCATTATCTCATAGGTTTTACCATTATCTCATAGATTTCATCTGTTTATGCATGAAGACTTTTTTTCTTTTTGAAGAAAGAATTGTAATAGATGATTTTTAGGGCATCTACCATCTTTAAAACTATGTAGCTTTTTCTCATAATGTCATGACTTTAGTTGTGTTGTATTCTTTCTGGGTGATAAGGCCTCTTTAACAGATTTGGACAGGTGTAACAAAAGAATTCAAAGCATCCAAGATTTATCAGTGAGCTTAGCTGAAGCTAAAAATAACCATAGAATATCCTGATTCCCAATCAGTTTTCCATTAGTAAGATCAAAAAGATACTTGAAATAATCACTGCCAGTGGTTTAGAGCAACTTTTAACTTAAAACTTCCCATTATATTTTTCACTAATACAGGTTTTTAGAAGTTACCAGGTCTGGAATAGAGTTAAAAGGGGCATTCAGTTGCTTTCTGTTACCTCTTACCTGCCACATTTATTATATTATGCTTTCTCTATGTGGTCCAAGTTCCATGAATAGATAGATTTTCTTTTCTTTAATTTTTGAGGCATGATATATTAGGACATCATGTTTGGGAGAGTGGCAGGTCAACGCAAAAGAGGAAAATCCTCCACCAGATGGATTGACACAGTGTCTGCAACAATGGGCTTAAACATAAATATGATCGTTTGCCTGGCATGGAATCGGCAAGTGTTTCGATCTGCTGTACAGAGGGTCGCTATGAGTCGGACTCGACGGCACCTAACAACAGCAACAACATATTAGAGATATTAAACATACAAGTATGAACCGAGTGTGGTGGCACACACCTGTAATTCCACTGACTCTGGAGGCAGAGGCAGGAGGATCAGAGTTTGAGGCTAGAGGCAGCCTGCATAATTAGTGAGACCCTGTCTCAAGATTAAAAAAAAAATAGAAAAGGGGCTGGAGGAGCATTTCAGTGTAGACCACTTGCATAGTTGTGGCACCAGACCCTGGCTTCAGCACCCCAGGCTGACAGGTAGCACCAGCCAGGTACAGGTTCCACTGCCTCTAAAGTATGTCTGTATTAAGAGAGAAAAGTAGGGCAAAATAAGTGAGTATATGAAATCAAGACAAGAAGTAGAAGGCAGATAAAAACAGAAAAACAGATCTTAGAAAGTGCAACAAAGGAACAGTTGGATGAAGGAATTGGAAAAGCTGGTAAATGTAATAAGGAAAGGAAAAGGAGTCAAACAGCAGAGCTAAAATAGAAGCAATAAGATGGGGATACTTTGGTGTCTAAAAATGTGTTTACATGGTGTAATGATGGTCTTATAAAACACTTTTGAGGACATGTTTTTCATGTGGTTTTCAAAGCAACACTGTTAGGGTTAGCAACAATTGTTCCTATTCTTGACTCTTGAGAAAACAGGAATTAGGAAGTCTCTTTTCCCTCAGTGTCACACAGCTCTGAGTAGCTTTTCTAATAATCAACTATGTTTTCTAGCACAGTCATTTCTTTTCAACTATGTCTAACTAAGGGCTGGGGTTTAGCTCAGTGGGTAGAGCGCTGCGCTGCAGTCTCTGAGGCCCGGAGTTCAATTCCCAGCACCACAAAAGTGGGAGAAGGGCCTGGCAATCCACTCCCAAGGCAATCCCGAAGCACTCAGCCATTGAAAACCCTATGAGGGTCGCTATGAGTCGGATACCATCTCGACGGCACCTAACAACAACAACATGTCTAATTATGTTGCCCAGCACAGTCATTTCTTTTTGTCCCTATTTCTCATTTATAAAATTTGAATAATAATTGTCCTGCCTCACAGGATAAGAAATAATATTTATTAGACACTTGACATAATACTGGGCTCATGGTAAATACCAATAAATGCTGGATATTGCTGTTATTTCTACTACAAGAGACACAATTGAGTAACAACCGTTGGCAAATTTCTAATATACTCTTTTTCATCTTTTACAATGTAAAAGGTTACTTATGTGTATTTCCAAAATGACTTTAACCCATGTGAAATCTGTCTGTACTCAAATGAAGCAGTTACCAAGTGTTGGAAGATTTTTACATCTCTTCTGTTATATCTTTCAGATTTTGACCAGAAATCACTATTGTGCAATAAGCCTACTTTCTTATTTTCCTACTAGATCTTGAAGAAGGTAGAGAATGTCTCCTAAAATAGCATGACATCTAGAATTATATTCCTTATAATGTTTCTATATATTTTATGTTTTCTTTTACATTGTTACCTCTAGTGATGGTGCTTTTTTAATATTTGCATTTTTGTAAATATACTTTTGGTAGATATGCAGTGGTCATATCTAGTATAATAAATTCATTTTCTAGTAGTCTCTGTATTGTTACCTTTCTGGTCCATACAATATTATTTTAAAATTTACCTGTGACCACACAGGGTATTTTTAACTCTTTGGCTAAATTGCAGTATCCATTACAGTACATCCTTGGCATTTCTTGCATTTGTTACTCTTTCATTTTTTCATGAATAGAGAAATTATTACAAGGTCTTAAGCAACTTCATTCTATGTTAATATAGCAGATAGCCATTGTTATTATCCAGACTGATATAGCTTGAACATTCAAGCCATTGAACACAAAGTATTCTGCACATTCTCAAGGCATAGAAGTTTTTGGCTGGGCGTGGTGGCGCAGGCCTATAATCCTGGTGACCCAGGAGGCAGAGCAGGAGGATCGCACATTTGAGACCAGAGATAGTCTACATAGTTTAGCAAGACCTTGTGTCACAAAAGTAAAAAAAAAAATGGGCTAAGGGTGCAGCTCAGTGGTACATCACTTGCAAAACATGCAAGCGTGAGGCCCTGGGTTCAACCCCAGTACCAAAAAAAAAAAGTTTTAGAACTTTCCAAAGTCAAAATGGTAAATTGATACACATTTCTAAAACTAGTTTGGGGTTAGTGTATTACACTTACTGGCATTTTTTTGTGTTAACTTTGCCTGAAGGATATAATCTGTAGCTTTAAATATTTATGTAATGGTTTTTTGGGTTTTTTATTTTAACCTAATATATTCAGATTTCTGAGTCATATCCCTTCAGTAATCACTGGATATACTCCCTACTACCTCTATAAAGGTCAAAGGTGGTTCAGATTTAAAACTTATGTGTGTCTTAGTATATAAGAAAAATATATGGCCTATAGGGTCATGTTCAGGAATTGTCTTGCTATCAGTTTCATTATCAAGAATGAGCCATCTCATAGAGTTCTGTTTTTTTCTTTTTTCTTTAACTCATAAGTAAAAAACCTAAAAATGATACATATCAGTGGAGTACCTTGATATTTTGATAAATGTATATATATTGTGTAATGTTTAAGTCAGGTTAAACATATCTAGTTTCTCAAGCATTATTTCCTTATGGTAAAACCATTCAGAATATTTTCTTCTAGCTTTTTGAAATATGCAGTATATAATTATTATTAATATTCAACTGGTTGGGCAATAGCAAAGTAAAACTTCTTACGCATTTCTAACTGTAATTTAGTACCCATTGATCATCCTCTCCCATCCCCTCACCTCATCTACTCTTCATAGCCTCTAGTAACCACCATTCTGTCTCAACTTCAATGAGATCAACTTTTTTTGAATATTCCACATATGAGAGACATGGTGCAGTACTTGATTTTTCTGTACTCTGTTTATTTCACTTAATGATCTTTTATGTGATCCATGTTGTCAAAAATGACAGAATTTCATTGTTTTTATGGCTGAATTGTGTACACACCACATTTTATTTATCCATTTATCAGCTGATGGACACTTATGTTGTTTCTCTTTCTTGGCTATTATAAATTGTGCTATAAAAAACATGGAAGTGCAGATGTCTCTTTGACATACTGACTTCATTTCCTTTGGATATATGCCCATGAGTAAGTGTACTGAATCATGTGGTGGTTCTGTTTTTAATTTTTTGAGGAACCTCAATACTGTTTTCCATAATGGTTATACTAATTTATATTTCTACCAATAATGTACATACCCTCAACCAATACTTGTTGTCGTTAGTATTCTTGATAATAGCTATTTGTACTAGAGTGAAGTGATGTTTCATTGTGGTTTTGATTTGTATTTCCCTGATGATTAGTACATTTTTTTCTACATTGATGGGCCATTTGTATGTCTCTTTATTTTTGAGAAATGTCTATTGAGCATTTTAAAATCAGGATTTTTTTTTTTTCGGTTTTGTTTTATTTATTTGTTTTAGTGATACTGGGGTTTGAACCCAGGACCTCACACATGCTAGGCAAGTGCTCCACCACTAAGCTGCACCCTTACTCCTTTTTGTATTTTTTATTTTGAGACAAGGTCTTACTAAGTTATACCGGTTGCCTTTGGTCTTGAACTTGCTATTCTCCTGCCTCCGTCTCCCGATTTGCTGTGATTACAGGTATGTGCCACCGTGCCTGGCTCTTAAATCCGATTTTTGTTGTTGTGATAGTTTTGCTTTGAGTTTTTGCTTCCTTATATATTCTGGGTATTAACCCTTTGTCAGAGGTATAGTTTGCAAATATTTTCTCCCATTTGAATCATTGCATCTTCACTCTGATGATTGTTCCTTTTGCTGTGCAGAAGCTTTTTAGTTCAGTACAATTCCATTTGTCTGTTTTTACTTTTGTCTCCTGTCTTTTGGGGGTGTATCCAAGTGCTCCTTAGTCATTCCAATGTTCTGAAGTGGTTCCATTATATTCTTATACTTGTTTCATAGACCCTTCTGGTCCTACACATAAGTCTTTAATCTATTTTTGAGTTAATTTTTATAACTTGGAGAGCCAGGGCTCTGATTTTTTTCTTTTTTCTTCTCTCTCCCTCCCACTTTTTTTTTAATCTTTTCTTTTTTTTTTCTTTTCTTGTTGGTTTTTTGTTTCATTTTCTATTTTGGGGTTGGTTTATTTGTTTCAGGATTTTTGTTTTTTGGGTTGGGGTTTTTGTTGTTGTTTTTTGAGACAGAGTCTTGCTACATAGCCCAGGTTGGCCTTGAACTTAAATAGTGAATAATTATCCTGTACAAGTACAATACAATATTTATTATCCTTTGAAACCAGTATATTGGAAAAAGCTGTAGAGGACTATGGGAATGGTAGTAGTATTTTACTTAGTCTTAAATGGGTAGAAATGTGCTTATGATCTTTGCTGTTGGTATAGGCAGTTGAGTGAGTTCCCAAATAAATTTTGTTGTTATAGATGGTGCTGAGTAGGAGCCAACTCTTGACAACCCTATGTACAACATAATGAAACAGTACCCAACATTGTGCCATGCGCACAATCTTTTTCTATTTGTCCCCAGTGTTGCAGGTACCGTGTTTCTTCTCCTTTTGAGTCTTGACACATCAGCAAAAGGAGGTCGCAGGTGCTTTATTCCATTCCCATCATTAAGATCAAAAGATTGAAAGCATCTCAGGCAGATTTTTACAGAGAGGATGTAGATGTAGAGCTTTGGTTAGCTTTTATGAGAATTGTGTACTATATACTTAAGCATTTGTATACTTATTTTAGTACCTCAAGTAGGATTAAGTAGTACCCCATATTATGCAGGAATTTCAGTGTAAAGAGGCAAAAGTTCCTAATGTTTTAGAATTTATGCTTAGAATTTTTACTCCCTTGTTTGTAGTTATGTAACAGTTTGTGGACTTGCAAGCAGTATGGTCATGTTGTGGAATCACTTCATGTACTAATTATATATGTTTTGTGTTTTCCGTAGTTATTCAAGTGTCTGCTTCCCCTAGATAAACTGTTTAAACATAAAGAGTACTGTACTGGAATTCACATTATATTTACTTCCTTTATAAAATACTGATTACTTTTCTTAGTGGACCACTATTTCTGTCAAAAGAGTCTTCTGCTTTATTTCTATTGCTTATATTTCACTGCTTTATGTATAGTTGAAGAAAGCAAACAGAAGGATGCTATCCATGCAGTTATGTCTACTCAGTGGGTCTGTCAGTGATATAAACAGAAACAGGAATAATAGCATGATTCTACACTTAATACATCATATTCTTCTTTAAATACCTTGTCTTCCAGATCACTAAGAAAATTTCTTAATATTTCTCCTTCTTATTTTAGTAACTTCAGTTTCCTACAGATGTATTTCTATTAGGTCCAGAAATGTCTAAATTTCTATTTTAAATGAGTAGAAAAAGTGATTACATGATGAATCAAAATTTAAGGAAATATTAAAGTATGTTTTATTATTTGATGAAAAGTAACTTTTTATTGTCTGTCTATGATGTGAAAATGATATGGATCCTTTTGATTGTAAGTATTGATTGTGTTTAGCACATTTTTGTGTACTACCACAAGGTGTACGTTTTTTCTGAACAAGGAAAAAAATTTAATTTAAAATAGCACACATAAGCCAGATGTACTTACCATCCCATATATCAGTGTCCTAGTGCCCTCCGGAGAAAATGGTGTAAAAAATAGTCTTTATGTCTAGATTGTAAGTAAAATCACTTGTCATACATGAGTTGCAAAATGCAGACCTTCATTCTGAAGCTGCCTGTTTCTCATTTGGATCTGACATATTAAAAAGCATATAATTAATGGTTGACATTAGTAATTAACATTAACTTTATGGTGCTTAATATGCCATCATTCATCCATCAAATAACCAGAAATGCATTATGTCTTGGCATAAAGGTTTTAATTATATAAAATGGTCCTACAATTTTCATATGGTATAAATAAAAAAAAGCCAAAAATGTATTTGAAGATTTCTGTAGGCATTTCTTGGGTGTTAGCTTTATTTTTATTTCTTTTTAGGAGTATTCATCAACAATTGTGTCAGGAACTTCAGAGGGAAAATGTGGACCTAATTGTGCAGTCTTCATTATCAACCAAAGAGCGCCACCTTGCTGCAATTGCCAGCGCACTATGGAGAAATTTCTTTTCATTTTTGAAGAGTCAGAGAATGGCACAGATTGTGCCTCTCTCACAACTTGCGGATGCAGCTGCAGGTCAGCATTAGCTGTTAATTTGCTAATTACTTTCTCTTTTTCTAGATTCTTTGTCCATATTTTTCTCTATTTTTTTTATAACAAATTCTTCATTAATAACAGTATAATTATAAAATACTGACAGTTGGAATGAAACAAAGTGCATATTTTTTAAATGAGATCATTTGGCTTGCTTATCACCAAAAATGAAATGATTATTTGGTAAAAGTAAAAGGCAATTTTCAATCTTAAAAACGTTGAATATATGTAGATTTTTCCTATACACACAATATTTGGAAATTAAAAAAAGCATTTGAGCCAGGCGCAGTGGTACATACCTTTAATGCCAGCAGTTTGGGAGGCAGAGGCAGGAGGATTCCAAGTTTGAGGCCAGAGGCAGCCTGCGTAATTTTGAGACTTTGTCTCAAAATCCAAAGTAGGCAACAGTACAGCTCAGTAGTTGAGCACTTGGAGAAAGCATGCAGGAGTCCCCAGGTTCAACTCCCCAATACCACAAAAAAAACAAAACAAACAACAACAACAACAAAAATCAGTTTATTACATCCAGTTGAAGTCCATTTATTTTCAGATTGTATGAGTAGACATTTAGGTATAAGATAAAGTTAATTTGTATAAAGAGCAAATTCATTTGTAATTCATTTGTAAAATGAATAGCACTTCAACACCAAGAAGGTGAGATTGGAATGATATTGAATGTATAGAATGTTGTTTTTCTGACTTCTACAAGATTTTTATTTCACATTATAATTTTTACTTAATTTGATTATTGTCATAAATACATGTCTTTAGGCTTCAGGGGACTCAGAATCATATAAAATTATAGTCAATATTTTGAATATTTGAACATACATGCAATTTTTTTCAGAAGAGGTCATTGGATATTGTGCACAAAATATGTTAAGTACTGGAATAGACAATGACTTGGTTACCACAAGTATTTAAGTAAAGTTTATGGAGAAGTTGTTTATGTATTCAAATGTAATGCTTTTAAAAACCTAAGATCTAATCAATATTTATTTTACTGTGGTATGGTTGCGGAACAATGAGCTAAAAGAAGCTGTATAAAACACTGAGTGAGGTAAATTTGGAAAGATCTTGAGTTCTGATAGTATTTCCATAATTAAGACATTACAATGATGGATAGAAGAAGTGTGACAGGAGAATGGTTTACAAGTACTGTATTGTCTATGAAGATAAATACTGATATTCAGTAAGTTGAACCAAAGCAGTCATTAATAGCCAGTATGACTAACCTTTCTTGTATTCATCATACTAACTGTCAGTCAACAAAAATAATACTGTATCAGTTTAATCAGTATTGTTTTAGGTTTTGAAAATAAATGGTATATAAGTACAAAGCAAAATGTGTGGGTTTTGAATTTGACTGGAAATAAAGACAGTGGTTTGGGAAAGAATGATTTCCTTCAATTACAAAAGAGGTCACTGAATAACCACTTTTATAGGCATTGGGGATACATCAGTGGGATAAAAGGTTATAGTCTAGAGGGGAGGGAGTTTCAAATAATTTTCAAAAGTTATTTGAAAATAACTTTTCAAAATGTATATGTTACATGGTGATAAATGCCATGGGAAGAAATGAAAATACAGAAGATGAGGGTGGGGAATTTTAAATAGAATGGTCAGATAGGTGTAAGTAAGTATCATGTGAGCAAAAACCTGAAGGAGATGAGAGACCATACTTACTGTGCAGAAGTCCAACAGGCAAGAGCATTTCTGACATGTTGGAAGAACTATAAGGCAACAGTAAAGGCTCATGTGGAGTAAGAAAGGATGAGAAAAGTCAGAAATGTGGTGAAGAAGTAATTGAGAGATAGTTTGTGTTCTGCCTCTTAAGTAATTGTAAAGACTTTGAGATTAGAGGTTGTTGGTAAGCTTTGAGTAGAGGAATAATGTGATCCTTTTATTTGGTAAGTTGAGAGTAGATAAGGGAGGGAAGGGGAGAAGAAGGGAGGCCAGTTAGAGAATTATTTCAAGAACTCATAAATGAACAGCTTGGGCTAAAGTGATAGCAGTATAGGTGATCAGAAGCAGTCAGAAATGGAGGTAGAGAAAGTATTTTGAAGGTAGTGCTAACAGAATTTGGTAAGATTCTAAGGTAACCAAAATAGTAAGAGGAATGAAGGTAATTAGCCATTTTCTGAGATATGGAAAATGGTAGAAGGAATATGTTTTACTGCAGAAAACTTAAGATTTTTAATTTTGATTTTTTTTGATAACCATTAAAATCCAAATAGATATCTTAAATAGGAATTTGGATAATAATCCTAGGCTTCCAGGAACAGATCTAAGCTAGAGTTTTAAATTTGGAAACTATCCATATATAAATAGTCTTTAAAGCCATGACAATGGATGAAATCACTTTTAGTATAAGTACTGGTAAAAAGAGACATTTGAGAACTGGACTATAGTGTACTTACTTCTATGTTGAGATTTGTAGGGTAAGGAAAAACATGAAAGAAGACTGAAAAGTAGTGCAGATAAAAAGAAAAACAAGAAAGAGTGGTGCCCTGAAAACGAGGAAGAGGAAGTGATGAACATTTCAAACGTTGCTAATGGGTCCACTAAGATGAAACCTGAGAATTGGTCATTGGCTGTAATAAGGGAAAAGTCACTGTTGACCTTGATAAATAAATAAATAAATAAATAAATAAATAAATAAATAGACCTTAAATAAATACAATACAAACTGACTTTATGGATTCCCAGGAAATCCCAAAATAAACGATGTTTGCTTAACATGGTAAACTTAAGAATTCTAGTTCCTAGACTTTGTAGGTTCTGAAGTAAATGAAGTGTAATTGATTGCAGGAGAGCAGTTTTTGTATAGTGGAGAATCAATGGCTGTTTTGAAGATGAGTCAAGAGAAAATGTGAAAAGAAGAATTGCAGACTACAAATGTAGACAAATTTTCTTAAATATCACTGTTTAAGAAAAATAGAAATATGAGCGAGAGGTGAAGTGGGATCAAAGAGAAGTGCTTGGTTTTGTTACTAACATGGGAGAAATGTCCGTATATTGGCAGGAATATTGCAGAGTGAAGGAAAATTGGATGATGCAAGAAAGTCACTTTTGTTTTAGAGCCAAGAGAAGATGAGATCTCATAGAGGACTTGGCTTCTGGTCATTTATAGTAAAAGAGAAAGCAGAGTAAAAGGGTCCAGGTGGAAGCAGCTGGATAAATGTGGTTGAACTTTGTGGTAGTTCCCATCTAATGTTTCTCATTTTTCTATGAAGTTGGAGGTAAGACCAGTAGCTGAAAGTGAGGATTGGGGAGGAGGTGTTGGGTGTTGAAGAAAGAAGAGAGGAGAATAAAAGACTGACTGGACTAGGAAAATGTAGTAGGAATGCTGGTCAATTGTAAGGGCCTACTTGAAGCTTGTGGTCATAAATTTAAGGTAAGAGCAGTTAGCACTGTTCCCTAGTCATTTATACTAACGCAAGTACTGGTATGTGTGGGAAGATGCCAAGAACTGGAATTAAAAAGGTGATTTTTTTTCTATGTAAGTACAGTGAGGGCTGGGATTTGGCTCAGTGGGTAGAGCGCTGCGCTGCAGTCTCTGAGGTCCCGAGTTCAATTCCCAGCACCGCAAAAATGGGAGAAGGACCTGGCAATCCACTCCCAAGGCAATCCCGAAGCACTCAGCCATTGAAAACCCTATGAGGGTCGCTATGAGTCGGATACCGACTCGACGGCAACTAACAACAACAACAACAACAACAGTGAGTATAATAATGTACCATGCCATCAAACAGCCTAACAATTGAACCAAAGGTATGAAGACAGGAAAAAATAGGAAAAATATTGTAGTATCAATAAATTATAGGTCCTGATATAAATAAATAATTATTGGAGTTAGGGCCCTAGAAGAAGGGAGTGTAAAGCAAATTTGATATTAAAAAATGGGTACTCCCAAGTGAAATTATAGAGAGATATTATAATTATTGGGAATGGCAAACTCCCCTGGTATTACCATAGGAATGAGTGGTTTAGAGATAATGGAAGAAAGATTCATTGGAGGAAAGGAGTTCCAAAAAATAAAGAGGCCAAGATACTGGGAAAAGAATCACCAAGGATTATGACAGGATTGCTATTGAAGAGAATAATGGTGAGCTGTGGTCTCTAAGGAATGATGGGCGGT
Source organism: Pedetes capensis (assembly GCA_007922755.1). NCBI lineage: Eukaryota > Metazoa > Chordata > Mammalia > Rodentia > Pedetidae > Pedetes > Pedetes capensis. Next base: position 27,038 of record VMDO01014438.1, on the reverse strand, counting down.
AAATTAGGAAACTGTAGGTAAGTGTGGCAAGAAGAACTAGTGGCTGGTATAATCTGAATCTGATGATATATATGAGATTCATACCTAGGAGTTTTAGGGAGGAAAAAGGGAGAGTGTTCTAGAACCAGTAATGTAGACCAATGAGTAAACTCACCTGTTATAAAGATATAAACATATCTTTATATATATAACACACAATGTAAGAACTTGGTGAAGTGATATGGGAGGAATGTGAGAATAAAGAGCTACGTTTTGAGAGAACTACATAGGAGGCAGTGCTTCATAAATGATTGACAACCTTAAATAAATAAAATACAAACTGACTTTATGGATTCCCAGGAAATCCCAGAATAAACGATGTTTGCTTAACATGGTAAACTTAAGAATTTTAGTTCCTAGACTTCATAGGTTCTGAAGTAAATGAAGTGTAATTGATTGTAGGAAAGCACTATTGAGTAGAAGAGAAGGTCCAGTGTCTAAGGGGAGAGTAAATTGTACACCTGTGTCAGATGTCAAATAAATTAGCTTAATTAGAGAAAACAGTCGTTGAAAATTTTTTTTTCATTTTTTAATTTTATTAGTAATTTTTAGTGTACAAATTAATGGATTTTATTATGACATTTCCATACATACCTACCATTGTATCTTGCTCATGTTCACCCCCATATTACCCACTTGTGTCTCCCTTCCACTCTCCTGCTGATCCCCTTCTTCTCCCTGTCTGATGGATGCAAAAATTCTCTCCCAATCTGTAGGCTGTCTCTTTACTCTATGAATCATGTCCTTTGATGTGTGTTAATCTATGCCTGTCTCTTGAAGTGTTTTCACTATGATTTACTTCAGCAGTTTCAAGGTTTCAGCTCTTACATTAAGGTCTTTGATCCATTTTGAATTGATTTTTTGTATAGGATGAGAGATGAGGATCTAGTTTCATTTTTTTTCTGTGTGGAGATCCAGTTTTCCTACCATCATTTGTTGAGGGACTGATTTTTCTCCAGTGTATGTTTCTGATTCCTTTGTTCAACATCAGATGGCTATAGCCCCATGAGTTTATTTCTAGGTCCTCTGTTCTATTCATTGGTCTATATGTCTGGTTTGGTGTCAGTATGACTGATGTTTCTTGTTTGTTTAAACTATGGTTCTGTAGTAAAATTTGAAATCGTATATTGCCTTTCTTGCCTAGGATTGTCTTGGCAATTCATGGTACTTTGTGCTTTTATATGATTCTTTTTTTTTTTTTTTTTTTCAGTACTGGGGGTTGAACCCAGGGCCTCACGCTTGCATGCTCTGCAAGTACTGGACCACTGAGCTGCACCCTCAGCCCATTTTTTACTCTTTGAGACAGGGTCTCCCTAAGTTACGCAGACTGCCTCTGGTCTGCAACTTGCGATCCTCCTGCTTCCATTTCCCAAGCCACTGGGATTATAGGCGTGCGCCACCACACCTGGCTCTTCTATATGAATAATAGGATTGTGCTTTCTCTTCCTTTGAAGGATGTCACTGAACTTTTGATGGGGATTGCATTGAATCAGTAGATTACTTTTAGTAATATAGCCACTTTCACAATATTGATTCTGCCATTCCATAACCATAGGAGGTCTTTCCATCTTCTAGTGTCTTCTTCAATTTCTTTCTTGAGTGTTTTAAAGTTTTCATTATAGAAGTCTTTCACCTCCTTGGTTAGGTTCATTCCTAGGTATTTTATTCTCTTTGAAACTATTGTGAATGAGATTGTTTTCCTGACTTTTTTCTGAGTTTTGTCATTATTGCTATATAGAAAAGCTGCTGATTTTTTTTTCCCCACACAGTACTGAGGGTTGAACCCAGGCTCTCGCACTTGCATGCTTTACAAGTGCAGGACCATCAAGCTGTACCCTCAGCCCACTTTTTACTTTTTTGAGACAGGGTCTTGCTAAATTACTCAGATCTAAGAGTTTTCTGGTAGAATCTTTAGGATCTTATAGATGTAGGTTATGGTATATCCTCTGCAAATGGGGACAGTTTGATTTCTTCCTTTCCTATTTAGATGCTGTTTATTTCTTTTTCTTGCCTTATTGCTCTAAGAATTCAATAACTAATTAGAGTGGAGAGAGTGGACATCCTTGTCTTGTTTATGGTTTTGGAGGAAATACTTTCAGTTTTTCCCTATTTAGTATGATGTTATCTATAGGTTTTTCATAGATTGCCTTTAGTATATGAAGTATATTCCTAGTATTCCTAGTTTCTCTGGGGCTTTTAGTATGAAAAGATGTTCAAGTTTGTCAAAGGCCTTTTCTATATCTATTGAGATGATCATGTAATTTCTCTCTAAGTCTACATGCTATATTATACTTACTGGCTTGTATAAGTTGAACTGTCCTTGCATTCCTGGAATGAAACCAACTTGATCATAGTGTATGATCTTTTTATAATGTGTTGTTGAAGTCAATTGATTTTGTATCTGTGTTCATCAGGGAAATTGGTCTTTAGTTTTCTTTTTCTGTTGTATCTTTAATCTGGCTTTGGTATCAGGGTAATACTGGCTTCATAGAATGAGTTTGATGGTGTTCCTTCTGTTGCTATTTGATGGAATAGTTTCAGGAACAGTGGTGCTAATTCTTCTTTAAAGGTCTGGTTGAATTCTGCAGTGAGTCTATCAGGTCCTAGTCTTTTCTTTGTTGAGAGACTCTTTATTACTGCTTCAATTTTATTGCTCATTATTGTTGTTGTTGTTGGGTGCTGTCAAGTCCATATCTGACTCACAGCGACCCTTATAGGGTTTTCAATGGCTGACTGTTTCGGATTGCCTTGGGAGTGGATTGCCAGGCCCTTCTCCCATTTTTGCAGTGCTGGGAATTGAACTTGGGACCTCAGAGACTGCAGTGCAGCATTCTACCAACTGAACTAAATCCCAGCCTATAGGTCTATGTTATTCATATCTCTTCAATTTAGTTATGTTAGGTCAAACATGTTAACCTACTCATCAATTTCTCCTAAATTTTCCACTTTGGGGGTGAATATTAGTTCTCAAAGTATTCCCTAATGATCCTCTGTATTTCATTGGTATTTGATGTGATAATCCCTTTTTCATCTCTAACTATTAATTTGGATCTTCTCTGTTTCTTTTGGTTAGTTTGTCTAAGGGTTTATCAATCTTGTTTATCTTCTCAAAGAACCAACTTTTTGTTTTACTGATTTTTTGTATTGTTCTTTTAGTCTCCATTTTATTAATTTCTACCCTGATATTTATTACTTCATATTCTTGAATCTAATCCATACCCTGTCAACAGTCTCAGAAGGCTAAAAAAGTCAAGTGCCTGTTAGAGTCTCATATGAATTAGGTTCTCCATCAAAAACTGGCTTTGGGGAATATTATAGAACTACTGTACATGTCATAAAAACAATACAATGCAATAACTTATTTTATTGTTATCGGTATAATTTACCTATTATTCATCACATTTATTGCTCATGACTGAAACAATATCAGTGTTCTCCATTACTTCATTATCGTATTTACTCAGTTACTCTATGGACAGGGAATGGTTAAAGGAAAAGAGTATATTAGAATTGCAAACATTTTTCCATTTAAGGAATCACCAAAACCTGAGAGCAGATTAATTTTGAGAATATATGGTATTTCTTTCCATCCACTAACTTGGGTTTGGTTTGTTCTTTTTTAGAGATTCTTTATTACTCCAATTTTGTTGCTTTATTATAGATCTCTTTAATTTGTAATTTTGTTAGGTCATATGTTTTTAGGAATTTATTTCTTCTAGATTCGCCAATATTTTGGACTGTAAGTTTCCAAAGTATTCCATCTGTTTGTATAGTTTCAGTAGTTTCTTTTGCTATTGATTTCTACTTTTATGCCAGTATGATCTGATAAGATACAAGAAATTATTTCCATTTTTTTATTTTTTAAAACTTGCTTTGTGGACTAAAATGTCATTTATTTTAGGGAAAGTTCCATGGGTTCCTGAGAAGATGTGTATTCCACCATTGTTAGATTGATTATTTTGTAGATGTCTATTAAGTCCATTTGATTTACGGTGTAGTTTTTAACTCTGAAATTCCTTTGTTGATTGCTTTTTTTGTCTAGATGTTCTTTCTATTCATGAGAAAGGGTATTAAAGTCATATTGTATCTGGACTTGTGTGTCCTTTTATGTCCTGTAGTGTTTATTTTTATGAAATGGGGTGTACCAACATTTGGTGCATATATATTTGCAATCATATCTTCTTGATGGATTATGCCTTTTATTAACATGTAGTGACCTTCTTTATCCCTTCTGAGTAATTTTTACTTGAGGTCTACTTTGTCTGATACGAGAATGGCTACTCCTGGTTTTAATTTTTATTTATTCATTTAATTTTAGTAGCTTCTATTTGCTTGGTATAGCAGTTTCCATCCTTTCACTTTCAGCCTGTGTGTATCATCACCAGTGAGATGTGTTTTTTTTTTTAGGCAACAAACTTTTGGATCTTGTTTTTTAATCCAATCAGTTAATCTTTGTCTTTTGATTGGAGAGTGAGACCATATATATTTGGGGTTATTGAAAGGAGTTTGCTGATTCTTTTACTTGTGTTACATTGTTTTCCTGGTTGGTTCACATATCTGCGCTTCTCTTTGCTGGTTTACTGAGTTGAATATGATCGATTCTTTCCTATTCCTTATTCGTTCAGGTTCTTCTCCCAAAATGTATTCTTTCCTGCACTGTTGTGATTGAGACTGTCTTTCTTCCTCTTGTGTGTGTAGGATTCCTGTCTTATGCATTGCTGGCATGGTAGTCATGAGTTGTGTTAGTGTGTGCTTATTTTGGAAGGTCTTTATTTCCCTATTGATTTTAAATGGTAACTTTTCTGGATATAGTAATCTTGGTTGACAGTTTACTTTTAGGGTATGAAATATATCATTCCATGCTTTCCTCAATTTTAAGGTTTCTGTTGATCAGTCCAGTGATCTGATGGGCTTGCCTTTGTAGGCGAGCTAGTGCTTTTCTTTTGCAGCTTTTAATAGTTTTATTTTTCTGTAGTCTTGATATTTTAACTAAAATGTATTGTGGAGAGGTACTTCATCTGCTTGTTTGTATCCTATTTGAAGTCATTGATCACTTTTGCAAGTAGATTTTTGAATGCTTTGTCCAGCAGTTCATCCATTTTAGCATCTTTGAGTTCAGTAATTTAAGAGTTAGCATCCTTTAGAGATGTGTCATCTTGCTTTTTAATGTTTCTTGTGTTTCTGTTTTATGATCTGTGCATCTGTTGGGATGGATATCTCTTCTAGTTTTATTTGGGAATCTTCTTAGTTAACAGCTTTCTCTTGCAAGCTTAGTCCAGTGCTACTCAGAGACGAAAAGACAAACCACTGTAACAGGTATGATACGAGATCAAACCAGATCAATTAAAAGAAACTACTGTACAAAAGGGCTAGGATTTAGCTCTGTTGAAATAGCACTGCTCTGCAGTCTCTGAGGTCCCGAGTTCGATTCCCAGCACTGCAAAAATGGGAGAAGGATGTGGCAATCCACTCCTGAGGCAATTCTGAAACAGCCATTGAAAACCCTGTGAGGGTCTCTATGAGTCAGACTCCATGGCAACTAACAACAACATTGTACACAAATGACATTAGAACAGAAAAAAGCAAAAATAATATATTGTAAGCCATGATGTTAAAAATTATTTAGGGAGCTGTGTGCTATTATACATTTGAGACCTTCTCTGAAAATAAAAGATAAAAATGGGGGTGGGGCTGCAGTTCAGTGGTGGACCACCTGTTTAACATGTGTGAGGTCCTGGATTCAACCCCCAGTACTGTAAATAAAATGTAATAGTAATAATAAATTAAACAAATAAAAAGTATTTAGGGTAAAAGTAAAAATAATAATTATCTGAAATAAAGGAGGGAAAGGATAAGGGAGAAAGAAGAGGCAAGATTAAATAAAAGAAAGGAAGAAGAAGAAAGGAGAAGAATGTGCGGAAGAGGTAGAGAAAAGAGCAAAAGACAACACAACTGATTGCACAATAGAGGAAAAATGTGTAAACAACATTAAGTAGTGTTAGAAGAAGAATTAAAAATTAAAAAGGCCCCGGGACTGGTGGCCCACACCTGTAATCCCAGCAACTGGGGAGGCGGTGGCTGGAGGTTCGCAACTTCGAGACCAGATGCAATCTGCATAATTTAGCAAGATCCTGTCTCAGAAAGTAAAAAAAAAAAAAAAAAAAATTGGTCTGGGGGTGCAGCTCAGTGGTCCAGCACCTGCAAAGCACGGAAGTGCGAGGCCCTGGGTTCTACCCCCGGTACTGGGGGAAAAAAAAAAAAAAGGGAAAAGCCCATGAGAGTTCTTTTTAAAAATACATACCATACTAAAATTATAATTAATAGAAAAAGGAAGAAACATAAGTCGCAAAAGAAAAAAAGGAAAGAGAAAATGAAAAAGAAAATTTCAACAGAAAAAAGAAAAAATTACATTAGAAATAAGAGAGGAAAAAAAATAAAAGTAACGGCAACAAGAACAAATGATAAGCTAGGCGCCCTGGCACATCCCAGTAGTCCCAGCACTCAGGTGGATGAGGCAGGAGGATCGTGAGTTCGAGACCAGAGGCAGCCTGCATAATTTAGTGAGCCTCTGTCTCAAAATAAAAAATAAAAAGGTCTGAGGCTATAGTTCAGTGGTAGAGCACTTACCTAGCATTCATGAGTCTCTGAGTTCAACCTCAGTACTGCAAAAAATAAAAATAAAAAAATAAAAAGACAAAGTACCACAGTGGGTTCTTTCTGTGTCCTCTAATATTGGAGTTGGCTAGGTGGAGATAGTGGTTTGTTGAAATTAGAGTCTCGTATCTTCTCTTGCGTTTACATAGGTGCTAAGCCTGGATCATTCTAGGGTAAATGTCAGGCTGCACTTCTTTACTACAGGAAATACTACAGGAACCTCTGCTGGCCACACTTCATTTTGTGTTTTGTGGGCCAGGCAGGTTCTCACACATGTTGGAGACTCTCCAATGTGTACTCCATGGACTGGCTAATGTCCAAGTTAAGGGAGTATCTCCAGAATGTGTTGGGGAGTGAGGGGAACAAACAGAACACTAAGATCTTTACTGGATGGCCCATCTCAGTACTTTTCTTTTGCTCATACTTTGTACATACCCTGCTACTAAGCTGTACCCTCAGCCCCTTTTTTATTTTTCACCTTGAGACAGGGTCTCACTAAATTACACAAGCTGCCTCCAGCCTCAAACCTGCGATTGTCCTGCCTTCATCTTCTGAGTTGCTGGGATTACAGACATGAACCACTGTACCTGGCCCATCTCATATCCTGCCCAACATTAAATATTCTGAGGGTGGGAAGAGGCTGCAGAAATCAAGTATTCTGCTGTTACTGAGCTTCAGAGTTCTAAGTCATATAAGTAGTGAACTGCATGGAAGATAGCTGGCTCCAGATGTAGAGATGCCTGCTGTCCTTGGCTGAAAGTTGTCCATCTCTGCAGTTCCCCTCAGTAGATGGGATTGACTTGTCCCTCCAAAGGGCAAGGCTACTGTCCACCTTACCCACCTTACCACCTCACCCTGTTGCCTGAATTTCTCAGCATCTTGACATACCACCTTCCCCTCTTTACAATGCCTCCCATAGCTGTGTACCACCTTGAACTTGTGGCAGGCTGCTCTCAGACTCCCTGACCTATGATTGTTGTTATTATCAAGCCCCCAGAGTAGCTCAGTCTCAGACAGGAGGTTCCCTCTCAAGAAGACTCCCAGTCACAGCCCCCTAAGACATGGAGTATGACAAAATGTATCTGTTCTCCAGTACTGACCCTTCAGGCAGGAAGAGCCACTGTCTCACTAAACCCTCCAATTGGATCTGAATATTAGAAGGACTCTGGGCTTTTCCTGTGGGACTGCCAATCTCTTCATCAGGGCAGTTTGGCTTAACTTGCTGTGAGGATTCTTTTTCCCCTTGCCTATTGAGGAGACACAGCTGGAGATGTGACCTTCTCACTCCTTCCCCATGCTTAGCCTTTCTGTTCTCTGTGCCTTGAAATGTCCCCTCATGATTTCTGAGCTCTTACAGTATTTCTCTCTTTTGAATAGAATCTGTTCATTCTTATCCTGACTTTCTTCACCACGCCACAAGGAGGCACCTTCTAATCTGCCATTTTATTGAGAATAGTCTGAAAATATTTTTTAGATGGGTCTTTGAATGATAGAGGCACATTAGCAGAAACCGCCAGCTTCATTTGAAGGACCCATATCTGTAATGATAAAACTGAGATACTTCTTGACTCTTTCATGGAGATCTAAATAATGCTCCAGAAATTTTGTGACAACGTGCATTTAGTTCAATTTTAGCTTTTTGCTTGTTCTTCATTTCTAAGTGTGACATTTTATTTTGTACTTCTTAAAAATCAGTATTGATATAATCTGGGGGAGAATTTTAAACTTTTTTCTTACCTTAAGTTTCTGTCATTTTAAATCTAGATTTTACTTTGCTAGCAATGGACATGCCAAGCACAGCTCCAGCAGATCTTCAGCCTCATCCAGTTATATCAATAATTCAGCTTTTTGGTTGGGATGATATCATCTGGCCCCAAGTTGTAGCAAGATATTTAAGTCATTTACTGCAAAATAGGTATGTGCCTTTATTTCAGATATACATATTAATGCAAACCCTGATAGATCAGTAGTCCAGGAAGGTAAGGTAAGAATTTTCTCAAATAAAAACAGATCTTAAAATGGGTTAGAGGTGCAGCCCAGTGGTAGAGCACTTACTTGCAAAGTATGTGTAAGGCCCTGGGTTCAACCCCAAAGTACCACAAAAAAAGGAAAAGGAAAAACAAAGAAAAAAACCCTAATCTTGACTACACACACTTTCACTTTGCAGAATTTTGCTTTGAGGTATTTCAGTGTTTTGACAATAGTGTTTTTAAGAAAACTAAGTTATATGTAGGTGGCTTTTGTGTGTGTGTATGAATGTTGGCTGGTTTCAAAATGTTTTTTCTGCACTCCCTACTGTGGCATAATTATTTGCTATTATTGCTGATTTTTTTTGTGTGTGGGGGGGGTACTGGACAGATTAAATCCAGGGCCTCACACACTTTATGCAGGTTCTTCTCCCCTGAGCTACACTACCCTCTTTTTTTATTTTTTATTTTGAGAAAGGGTCTTGCTAAGTTGTGCGGGCTGCCTCTGGCCTCAAACTCACAGTCTTCCTATCTCAGCCTCCTGAATCACTGGGATTATGGTTGTACACCATTGCACTTAGCTTTATTATTGCTGAATCTATAGGACACTGGTATATTATTTTAGTCGTACATTCAGTGATAACATTTCCTTTTGCAGCTAAATTTGTAAACATTTGACTCTTGTGAGAACATGAGCAAGGCATTTCACCTGTACAATAGTTTATTTTATCTATGAGAATCTCTTGCCATATTACACAAAAGATTTGAGGAACCTCAATAGAAAAAAATTAAAATAAAGTAGAATAATCAGGAATAATGTAGAATGATCAGCAAGGTTTGAATAAGAACATCAAGATGAGAGGAAATATATATACAAGCCTCAGATGCCAATGTAGTTCTTGTCTCAGCTGCCAGTCAGTAAAAATGAAGAGAGATGCATTTGATGAGGTAATTCTTTTCCTAAAGAGGTTAATTAACTAGAGTCATTAAGTATATGTTTTCTCATTGGGCTTTTGTCATAAAAGTAAGTAACAGAATTCAACTTCATTTGAATTATTTTTAGGATTTCTTCTAGCTCAAGAATTCTATAACAATGGACATTTATATAAGTTATTAAAAACTTGTTGAAATTTGAAATAATTTTTTATTTTCTAAATAAAGACTGGATAGCACCTAACAACAACAACAACAACAACAACAACATTGGTTTATTAGTAACAATCGAAGAGACAGAAACACAAAGGTGTTAAAGTGTTTCAAAATAGCATTTTTAGAATTGTGATGTAAAAGTATTTAATTTTTTTGACTGTCCACAAAACTTTGTTTAACTTAAGACCATCACTACCCTCTGTACTCTCATTTATAAACAGATTAGAAATTAGATTTAGCCAGGTATTTGGCTTTGTAGAAAGAATTTGTTTTTTTATTTCTGAATGATTATTTTGGAATTTGATCATGAGTACTATGGACTCAAGGAGCAGAAAAGGAGGAGTTACGAGTGAGATTGGTCAGAAGATACCTATAGAAAGAAATACATTTTCTCAGCCATGCATGGTGGCACACACCTGTAATCCCAGCAACTTGGGAAGTGGTGACAGGAGGAATTCGAGTTCAAGGCCAGAGGCAGTTTGCACAATTTAGTGTGACCCTGTCTTAAGATAACAAATAAAAAAAGAGGCTGCTTGTGGAGTTTAGTAGTAGAGCACTTGCAAAGTATGCATGAGGCTCTAGGTTCAGTCCCCTAGTACCAGGGGAAAAAAACCCGAAAATATATTTTCTTCTTTTTTTTTTAATGCAGTTTCTTTCATTTTTTTTTAAAACTCATATGGTAATAACATCTTACTCTAAGGTCCACTTTTTCTCCCCTACTTGCCACTTCCTTCATTATTATGTCACCTAGCTGGTTACAGCCTACAGCCATACCACTATGGTGACGGATCCCATCAGATCTCAAAAGCTAAGCAGGGTAGGGTCTGATTAGTACTTGGATGGGAGACCGCCTGGGAAGACCAAATACTGTAGGCTTTGGAGAAGGACCCGGCAACTCACTTCCAAAAAACAATCAGCCATTGTTCTGGCTGATGGTTATGAGTCAGACACCGACTTGACAGCACTTAACAGCAAGCTAGTTACAAGCCCTTTGCTATTCCCATAATAATATTCTTCCTTAATCTTTCTTTTGGCATAAGCTTACACATACCATCAGTAGAAAGAAGGAAAGTTAAAAATTAGAATGTTAAAATGAAAACTATTTACCTAGCATATCTTTTTATGTGTGCCTGTAGTGGTTATGTTCAGCAATGCATGTGTATACATCAGTGTGCGCATCTGAAAAATAAGTGAGGCCAGTAAACATATATGGAAGATGTTTCAATGTGTTTCTTTACTTAATCAATATACGTGGAATATATTACTATTTTTGTTAATGTTCTTTTAATACTCATCAATTTGTTTTTACAGCACATTATGTGAAGCACTTTCTCATTCAAGTTACGTGTCTTTTCAATCTTTAACTATAAGATCATGGATCCGTTGTGTTTTGCAAATGTATATCAAAAACCTCTCTGGACCTGATGATTTGTTCATTGATATAAATCCTGAACAGGCAGTAGGTAAGTAAATTAAGTATTGCATACTTTTTTTGGCTAGGCATGAGGGAAGTACCTATGGAAAACTTTCTGGTCTCTAGATTATTTATAATATAAATTAATAGAAAGTACATAAAATTAATTTATAATTAGGTATGAATATAAGCAGAAAGATATTTCCTTTTTCACCCTTTTCCTCTCTTTATATTTTATTGTTACCACCAAGGACAAATTTCCCTGTTCTAAAGATCAAAGCGGGCTGGGGGTTAGCTCAGTTGGTAGTGTTTCTCTACTCTCTGAGAACCTGGGCTCGATCCCCAGCAGTGCAAAAATGGGAGAAGGGTGTGGCAATCCACTCCAGAAACAACCAGCCATTGAAAACCCTGTGAGTGTTGCTGTGAGTCGACTCTATGGCACCTAACAACAGCAAAGACAAAAGAACTTGTTTCCTTGGAAGCCAAGAACAAAACCTTGTTCCTCTAGGTGACAAAGTATTTTTTTATCCTGAAGAAACTGATCATAAAAAAACCCAGAAATCTGGAGTAAATAACCACATATCACACTTTAACTACCCTATAAAGAAAAATCCAATTATGAGTAATTTTTCCATTTTTATTAGGTATTTTGCATATTGTGGCTATTAGTGATTGAGTGAAGCTAGTTCTTTTAAAAAAAATAACCCATGCAGTTCTGTTTTCTGTAGGATATCCCTTTTGCTAAGGCTATTATTTATAGCCATTTATAAACTTCATGAAGGCTGGCCTGAAAAAATGCCGAATTTTTTCTGATATCTTATTACATCAGTTGCTTTACATGAATAACTCATCAACGAAAGAAACTTAATTCAGTCTTTAATTCCATGGAAATTTGAGTTTTAAAAGAAAACATGTCATAAATAAGGAGTGGTATGTTCCCTGTACCCATATATATACACATATATGTATAGTATATATAAAATCTTGTATTTTATCATGTGATTTTATATAGTAAACATAAATATTATTAATTTTATTTTAACAGAAAGAGAATACATGGAACAGTTGACTGAGCTAACAAGGTTACTATTTAAACTCTCAGAAGTAAAAGATATTTTCTCTAAAGCTCAGTTTGAATGTTCAGCCATCCCAGAAGACCCAAAAAAAGCACTTGTTCAGTTTTTTGAGGTATTTTTCATATATTTATATAATTGTCCAGGTCATTTGTAATTATTTTTCAAAATAATTTGATGTATTCTTAAAGCTTTTCTGTAAAATGAATTATTTTAATTTGAATCATATTATTAGTTGGCTGCTATTGCAAACTTCTAGAGGAAGGAAAATGTGAAATAAAGGTATAGGACAGTTCACTCTTAAGGACATTAGAAAATTTATATTTAATGTAGAATAATAAAGGTAAGAAATTCTGCATAAAAACTTTGCTCCAAAGCCAACTGAAATTATAAGCATATTGCTGGAATTGCTGTATAACAATGTTCTTCAGGTAATTTGGGAATAAAATTTATGTTATAGGATCCATGGTAGTTCCAGTGAATATTCACCACCCTGTAGCAAACGTTGTAAGCATAAGCACCAACTACTTCATATATAGTATGATTGGGGCTTTAAAATCTAATCCATGTGTTTTGGTTTTCTCCATAATAAATCGTTTCATTTAAAATTGTTTTTAATTATTAACTTTAATGGAATATAACTTGTTTGATAGTGTTTGTTTTATCATCCCATTTGAGGTTGTTAAATGTGTTTGGATTCGTGTCTTTTGTAAGCTATTAACAGTAAAAGTTGGTTTATTTTTCCAAAGTGGTTAGTTAAATGTAATAAATAATTACACACACTGAGCTAGTCCTATAATGTTAATTCTCCCATTGGTTTTAAGTTAAAATACAATTTTATGACAATCAGAGATATCTTATAAGCCAAAGGATATGTAGTAATCTTTTAGTAATGTTCTTGTTGGTAGGTGCCATCACGTCAGTGTCCGACTCAGCAACCCTATGTACAACAGGCAAAGCAGTCTTGTTAGTGCTTCTCTGCTATTCATAGGATTTTCAATGGCTGATTATTTTTTGGGAGTAGGTTGCCGGGTCCTTCTCCCAAACCTACAGCATCTGGTGTTCTCAGGCAGTTTCCCATCCGAGTACTAACCAGGCCCTACTCTGCTTGGCTTCTGAGATCTGCTGGGATCAGACACCACAGTGGTACAGCTGTAGGCTATTTTAGTAATACACAGATATAAAGTGCACATTTCTGTTGAGTGCTGTATTTGGTTGTTGACTGAGTCTTGACTCACAATTCTAGGTCAGAAAGGGAGCTAGAAGTAATTTTCTAAGTCTTCTCTAATTTAATCTTGCCCAAATTAATTTTTTCTTATCACTTAATCATAGTTTCTTGCTAAATGCTAGGGATTTAAAAAACCACAAGTAGTCCTTATCTCAGAGAACTTTTATTTGCTGACAACATAAGCCATACACAAAGGTTAAAGTAATACAAAGCATTGTATGCTTAATGCCAGTTGCTTGTTTCACCAATCAGTAGGTAAAGAATTCAGAGCATCTTGGTATAAAATGCTTCAAATTTATCCTGTAAAGTGTGTGAAGGATTTTAAGTAAGTCTGATTTGATCAAATGACTTTTTATGAAAATTGGTGACAGTAATGTAGATTAAACCTACAAGGAAACTATTAACCAAAAACTAGTGATGTTTTGAAGGAATTAAGTTTGAATAGTTATATGATTTCTGAAGGATTTGAAGTAAAATACTCTATTTGACTAAAAGAGTCATGATACCCCATGGAGAAATAGGAAGATTTTTCTGTAGGGTGAGGAAGAAGTAGGCAAAGGGTTCACTTTTAAACTTGTTTACTTTGAAGTTGTATCATGTGTCCCCAAGGTCATCTTCATGTTCTGTGATTCACTAGGACAACTCATAGAACTCTACACATAGTTATATTCACAATTGTGGCGTGTTAAAAAGGAAAGATTAAAAGCACAAACAAAGGGAAAAGGTGCATGGGGTGAACTCTGGAGAAACCAGACACAGCATCCAAGAGGCTTTTCCTAATGAAGTTACACAGGATGTGCTTAATTTTTCCAGCAAGGAATTGAGAAGAAGCATGCACTACTGTCTGCTCGAGAAGTTCATTGTCAATTCAGTGTCCATGGTTTTTATTTATTAGGGGCTTATTACAAATACCCTTTGTACTTGCAGAATTCCAGGCTTACATAAAGGCGGGTATTCTATATAAATCATATTGTTTGCACTGGTATTTTAGGTATATTGAGCCATTCTTACTAGGGAATGGGGATAAGCCTCCCAAAAATCTAAAATCCCAAACACTAACTAAGACCTATCCCTGAAAGCAGGACTTTTTAAGGATATCAACTTTGGGCCTGATATGTTAATTTTTTTCAACACAGAAATGATAGCATGATATGTAAGTAGTTATATCCAAGGTACTAAGAAATATACATCTTTTAGACTGGGCTGGTTGTTGTTGTTAAGTGGTATCAAGTCAGGTTTGACTCATAGCAACTCTGTGTACAACAGAACAAAACATTCTCCAACACTGTGTCATGTCCAGCACTATGTCAGTACTTCTCTGCTATTCATAGGGTTTTCAGTGGCTGATTGTTTCGAGAGTGGCCTGTCAGGTCCTCCTTCCATTTTTTACAGTCCTGGGGATTAAACACAGGGCCTCAGAGAGCACAGAATGACACTCTACCAACTGAGATAAACCCTAGGGTCTTGGACTGGGGAGGTTGAAGCTAACCATAGAAAAATAGTTAGATGCCTAGGGCACTGATATTCAAAGGTATGGTTCATAGACTCCTGAGAATTACTGATAGTTTGTCAGAGGGTTCTACCAGCTCAAAACTGTATTATTCGTACAAACAATGCAAAAGCTTTAGCAGTGTTGACTGCAGTCTAAGATTACACTAGTATCCATTATAATTTATACTTTTATGCACTTGCAGAAAAGAAGGCAATACACTTAAGAATATCCTTAAAAAATAATAAAATTATTAATATTGTCAAATTTTGACCCTTAAGTATATGTCCTTTTAATATTTTGTGAATGACAATGCAAAGTGCACCCAAAGCGCTGTTGCTGCCTGCCAAAGCAATGTGGCTGTCTAAATGAAAAACTTGCGTGATTATTTGAGCTGCAAGAGGAACTGAATGCTTTTATCTTGAAAGAATAACTGACAGAATGTGGTTATTCAGATGGGTGTTTGCAGACATTTTTTTCAAAAATGAATGAAGTAAGTTAGTTTATCACTTCAAAGAAAACAATTGCCAGGATCTGTTGCTAATATTATAATTCCAGCTTTCAAGAACATTAGAGTTCAGGAGAACTTATATTTGAGAGCTTCATGAACTTGAGAGCTTTCTGATACTTAAAGACTCTTCTGATGAGAATAACAATGGTATTAATGCATGATTTGTTTTCCAATATTGATAATGAAATGTGTTAACACTGGGAAACTGTATAACTCAATGAATCAAAATTTTCCCAATGACTGATAGAGACTTTTTGACTGATATAGGCTTTTTAGCAAGCGTTCATGGGTAAAAGATTCACTCAAAGTACAAGATACACCAAGTTCTCTTAATGTAACAGAATACAAAATGTTTATTGACATGAGTTTTAGATTCCATGATTCTTCAGATTCCATGATTTAGTGACAATTATTGTTGTTAGCCTGCAGCTGTATTACTGTGGCATCCAATCCTGTCAGATCTTGGAAACTAAGCAGGGTCACGCCTGGTTAGTACTTTGGTGGGAAACTTCTTGGGAACCAAGTGCTGTAGTCTTGGGAGAAGGACCTGGCAACCCACTCCCAAAAAACAATCAGCCATCTAAAACCCCATAAATAGCAGAGAAGTACCGACAATAGTGTTTCGACTGTTGTACATACAGTTGCTATGAGTCAGATGCTGACTTGATGGTACCTAATAACAGCAACATTGTTGTTAGAGGCTGTGGAATCAAATCCAACTCATAGCAATCCTATATACAACAGAATGAAACACTACCCAAAACTGTGCCAGACAGATGATCATTTTATGTTTGAGCCCAATCTTGGCAGTCACTATATTTCTTCTCATTTTGAGTTGTACCACATCAGCAAAAGGAGGTCCCAGGGGCTTTACTCCATTCCCATCATTAAGATCCACTCTACTTAGAGGAGGCAAGTCTTCCCCAGTCATTTCTTGAATACCTTCTATTGTGGGGGCTCATTTTCTGGCACTATATTTGACAGTGCTTCTTTGCTATTCCAAGAATTTGTAATGGCCAATTGTTTTGGGAGTGGACTGCTGGGTCCTTCTCCCTAGTTTGTCTTAGTCTTCAAGCTCAGCCAAAACCAGTCCACCCTGGGTGGCCCTGCTGGTATCTGAAATACTGGTGGCATAGCTTTCAGCATCACAGTAACATGCAAGCCCCCACAGGATAACAAACTGATAGACATGTGGCAGGTTGATATAATAGCACAGAAAAATTCTCAATTACTTGAAAAATCTCTCAGAATTCTTCTATCAGCTATATGTTCTGAAGGTACCAAGAATGTGTATACATTTTAAGACATGTTACCTTTATATAATTTTTTGAAGTTGAATTGAATTACAGTAGCAATATATAATATGACATTGGTTCAAAAGATGGCATTAATCAAATGAATGTAAGCATTTGATACATTCTTAAAACAGAAAAATGGAAAGTTTTCATCCCAAGATAGGTAAACATTTTTTGACATTCTCTGTATTTGTGAGGATAGATTTTCATCATTAGTAGCATATCATAAGAATTGTATGCAGAAGCAGATATGAGATTCTAGCTGTCTTCTATTAAGCTGGATATAAAGAAATTGGTAAAAATGTTTTTAAAATACCACTTTTCTCACTAATTTGTTTTGGAAAATAATTTTTCACTTAAATATGTTATTTATATTGACACCCAATGTTCATTATTTTTAAATGAATTTGTAAATAATTTAAAATATGCTAATGTTAAATATGGCTGGGGTTTAGCTCAGGTGGTAGAGTGCTACTAAGCACTCTCTGAGGCCCTTGATTGAATCCCCAACACCACAAAAACAGGAAAAGGAAGTGGCAATCCATTCCTGAAGCAATCCCCAAATAATCAGCCTGTGAAAACCCTATGAAGGGTTGCTTTGAGTTGGAACTGACTGGACAGCACATAACAACAATGTTGTTGTTGTTAGGTGCCGCTGAGTCGTGTCCGACTCATAGCGACCCTTATAGGGTTTTCAGTGGCTGATTATTTTGGGATTGCCTTGGGAGTGGATTGCCACATCCTTCTCCGGGGCTGGGAATCGAACTCGGGACCTAAGAGACTGCAGAGTGGTGCTCTACCAACTGAGCTAAGTCCCAGCCCTAACAATAGTGTAAGATATATGTAAAAAGGACCTGGCAGCCTACTCCCACAAAAATCTGCCATTGAAAACCCTAGGAATAGCAGAGAAGCACTGACATAGTGCTGTGCATGGCATAGTGTTGAGAAGTGTTTCATTTTGTTGTACATGGGATCACAATGAATCCAACCTGACTGGATGGCACCTAACAACAACAACAACAGCAGCAGCAGCAATAGATACCACCTAAGTAATAAAAGCTTACCAAGATTCTCAGTTTTTTAAATGTGTAAAAGGAAACTGAGATCAAAAAGTTTGAGAACGGATAAGGAAAAACATGTAGATAACAAAAGGCAGAAAGCTAAACAGAAAAGATTTGTCCTGTGTCTCCTGTTCCTGCTTACCCATTGCATACTCACTTAGGTTCACTGATTTCCCTTTCTTTTTCTTCATTTCATATTTTATGAGCAACGTGACCAATTTTAATGTCATCACAGATAACTTACCTCAAACCTTCACTTCAAAGCTTCTCCAGTAATCTTTCAGCTACCTGCACTTCTGCTTCACTTCACCTACAACTATGACTTGAACCCTGATCCATGGCATCACTTCAAGCAAATTCTCTCACAACCACTCATAAGTGACCAACTCACGAATGGCCACATTATGACCTTGCACCCCCTTTTATCCAAGTTCTCCATCCTCTCAAGGTGATACTTCCTCCCCTTCCCACCTTATTGAGACCCTTTCAACTACTCCTAACAATAATCTCCCAATTTGTGATCTTAGTCTTTTGCTTACCTTCAGCCTTGGGTCAGTGCAACCATCTGCTTTCTCTACTTTGTTTTATCTAGTGAGAGCTGGGGAAAACGGAAACCATGTGGCAATATATTTTGGTGTATTTCATGGTGCACTTTAGGGCATTTAAATCCATTTTAATTGCCCAAAGTGATTTGAAAACTTTACTACTTTCAAACTTTCTATCTCTAGACAGTCTTGAGATAGATAGATAGATAGATAGATAGATAGATAGATAGATAGATAGATAGATAGATTTATTATTTTTTTTTTATTTCTCACCTCTGCTTAGCCTCACCTTCCTGAGTTTGTTGTTGTTAGGTGCTGTCAAATGGTGTCTGACTCAGAGTGACTTTATGTACAACAAAGGAAACACTATTGTCAGTGCTTCTCTTCTATTCCTAGGGTGTTCAATTGCTTATTGTTTTTTGGGAGTGGGCTGCCAGCTCCTCCTCCCAAGCTTACAGCACCTGATGTTCCCAGGAGGTCTCCCATCTGGATACTAACCAGGCCCAACCCTCCTTAGCTTCTGAGATCTGAGGGGATTAGATGCCACAGTCAGTCGTATGGCTGCAGGCTTCCTGAGCTTATTCTCTTATTTATTTCCCTTTCCTCTTCTTGCCTTTATTACTGTGTAGTTCTTTCCTAACTGCCTTACCTTACATTTCTGTTCACCAGCCCTCCATTTTGCCATCTCTAACCTCTTTGCCACCTCTTTCCACCAAGAAAGTTAAGCTAGCAGCTGATGGCTCATAAACATCAATTCATATCATAAAGCTGGATTTGATAGAGATTTTACTTGTAAGAATTTGGTAACATTATTTATTTCTACCTTTTAGGAAATGGAGGTTTCTAGTCCTGTAGTAGAAATATGATGATACAACCTGTTTAGAAGGCTTTAGGTGATTCAATTAGAAGCTTCTTAAATAACAGTTTCATGTTTCTTCTTACTGATAACTTTACTGAGTCAGACCTTCTATAATTATTGGTGAATTGATTTTAAAAAATTCTTCCTTTAACTTTTATCTTAATTATAAAAGGTAAAACTTAATTCTTTTCACTTATATTTTAATTGCTGTGAACCTTTATTGGAAAATTAAGAATGAAAGCCTAAGTATAAGTTGTATGTATGTGGAAAGAAAGAGAGAGGAAGATTATTTTTTCAAAGTCTATATTGTATAAGACTTGGAAAGTTAAATAATGTTTTCCTTTATTTATAGGCTGTTGGTATAACTTACAGGAATCTCCAGACACTTTCTGATAAATCTGCCATGGTCACAAAGTCTTTAGAATACCTTGGTGAAGTATTAAAGTACATAAAACCTTATTTGGGAAAAAAAAATTCCAGTGCAGGGCTGCAGCTGACTTATGGGATGATGGGTATGTATTTTTGACATTATTTTGCTGGAAGCATTTCCTTAGTTTGAGCCTAGAGTAACCAAGTAGACAGAAATATATGGGTCAAATCACTTACTTGACTTCCAGTCATAAGAATAATCTGAAATATGGTGATTTAGTTTAAAATAATTCATGTTGGCCTTCAAGTGTTTGTTATACTTGTGTTAATACTAAAATTAATTTTGATCAATATAGAAAATATACCAAAACCAGTTGCTATCGTAATCTACTGTAAGTCACATTGTGACTCCCTAAATAACTAAAACAAACCTTTCATTAATGCTTATTTATACTTTATTAAAATTAAAAACATCAGAAAGCCATCGCTTCCTTTCATTTTTATGGTCTGATCTGTATGTATGATGTCAGGAGAGGATTTAATACAGCACTAAAGATACATATGCCTCAAATCTTGTCTCTCACAATACTATGTTTTCTCTTTTCAAAAAGAATTTTCTTTGTTTATAATATGGAGTTAATCTTTCTTTAGGAAGTCAGTAATTTGAATATCTTTGTTCACTAAAACCATGTTGCTAACCAAAAATAGGAACTGAATAAAGGTAAATGAGAAAAAATTTCCTTAGAAGTTTATACATAGGATTTAAGTTTTTTTTCCTCTCTCTCTCTCTCTCTGTGGCCAAAACCTTATATCTATTCCCTTTAATCTTGTGAATGTATAAATAAACCTGATTTGGGCTGTCTGAAACCTTTTATCTTTGTTGTGAAAGATAAAGGAGAATGTGAAAATGTGTAAATATGGATGATATAGACTTTAGTGAAAGCAATACTAGCAATTCAGAAATCTTAGAGAAAAATATATGAGAGTTTATTATAAATTTAACATAGTAACATCTAGATTCATAAGTATTTTAGCATTTAGGCTTATAATACATTAGTCTCTAAAAGTTTCTTGATGTTTCCATATTTAGATTTTGCCAAACTAAATGTATGATTACAAGGTATGTCTTATTATTACAATATATATGATAGTCTTATTAGGAACTGTAAAATTATAGTGAAGTTGATGAAGAACTGGGGCAAATTTTTACTTAGACTCAAGGACCTTCCTTTTTTTCTGCCTTGTTGACTTTGGATTTAGTGATAGATAGATCTTTCTGTTTGTTAAAGTTTCAAAGACTGGAATAGAGTGTATGGCTACAGTGTATCTCATTCATTAGAAAGAAAACAATTTTCTTCACTTAAAAGATTTGGAACAAAATGGAGAAAGAGCAAGTATAAACATTTGAGAGTTCGATCATGATTTAAGTATGCTGCAGTTAGCATATCATAACCAGTTTAAGGAAAGAGAGCTAATCATTGAAACTTTGTGGTTTATTTACCTTCCCAGTTCCTGACTGGGGATATCTCTGCTGTTAACTTTCAAGGCTGCTAGTGGATGATACAAAACTGTTGATAAAGTAACATTCCATGCTAAGGAAGGCACCTGGAATAGTCATTATAGTCCAATAATTTATGAAAAAGTGGGATTGATGCATTAGTAATACCATCCTTATCCCTCCACCACTTTATATTATTCAGGGGAGCGGATGGAGAAGGGTTTTTGGTTTGGTTTGGTTTTCTTTTTTTTTTTTTTTTTTTTTTTGGTACTGGGTGTTGAACCCAGGGCCTCGCACCTGCATGCTCTGCAAGTGCTGCACCACTGAGCTGCACCTCAGCCCATTTTTTTTTTTTTTACTTTTTTGAGACAGGGTCTCGCTAAATTATGCAGACTGCCTCTGGTCTCGAACTTGTGATCCTCCTGCCTCCGCCTCCCTAGCCGCTGGGATTATAGGCATGTGCCACCACGCCTGGTTTGGTTTTCTCATTCTTTGTTTTGCATACTTTGTTTCCATGCTTTTCCTTTTGATCATCCAAAAGGGTCATTCTTCCCTTTTGTCTTTGTAATTGAAATCTTTTTTAAAAGCTAGTACTGAGGGACTGAACCCAGAGCCTCTTGCATGCTATACAAGCACTCTACCCTTGACCTGCATTCCTACCACCCACTGCTGCTTTTTTTTTTTTTCCTTAATTTTTGAGACAAGGTCTCACTAAGTTACTAGGTTGTACAGGCTGCCTCTGCCCTTGAACTCACAATCTTCCTACCTCTCCTCCCATGTCGCTAAGATTTCTGGAGTGTGGTAGTGGCCCAGGGCTCTTACTTGAAATTCTACCCGTGACCCTCCTATGCTCATCCCAGCTGTCTCCAGTTTCCCACATTGCCAGGTAGACTTGATCTCCTTGATTTCACTTCATCTCTCCTTTTCTTATGACATTTTAACAGCTTGTCATTTGTCCTAATTGTGTACCTGACATATCCCTACTAAATTTTACACTTATTTAGGGTACTTGCCATATCTTTTTAGTTTTTCATTCCCATCATGTATTTTTAGCAAAAAGAATATGTACTGAGTGTGTATCAGACACTGGATTGGGAACTGAGAATATATGGGTTTGAGAACTTCTCGGATGTAAGAAATTATAAATTGTTATTGTTGTTATTATTAGGTGCCATCTTGTCATGTCTGACTCATAGGGTTTTCAGTGGCTGATTGTTTTGGGATTGCCTTGGAAGTGGATTGCCACATTCGTCTCCCATGAAATTGTGAATAGCAGATATTAAATACTTCTGGAATTTAATAATTTTTAAACCTAGAAATATTTTTAAAAAGAAAGATTACTTTCTAACCATAAATAGGTTTTTAAATGTGTATCGTAATGATCCCAGTCCTTTGTGTATAGAAAATAAATAAATACACAAGAACTTTTTTAGTGGTTATCTTTGGATGGGGAGATTATCTTTGCATTAATATTTTCCTATATTTCAGTTACATCAGTAAGTATTTTTGAGCAGAAAATGGACTTGGCTTCTTATAAAGCTACCATGTGTATTTAAACCATTCTCACACAAATATGCTTTGCTGAAGCTTAAAAAAATAGGAGTCTGAAACAGCAGTAAAACAAATGTATTACCTTTGCCTTCTATGAACTCGTAAGACTTAAGCTCTTCAGCAATGAGTTTTAACCAATACTGAAGATAAAATACAAAGGTAGATGGTACATTTGGGGTTGGTAGGTTCCTGCCCTTATAAGTAATACCTTTGTGACACCTAGAGAGTTATATGAATCATTTCAAATGTTGGTGATGATGGCAGTTCCTTTAGGGCTGTATTCATGTTAGTTAGAATGTGAGTTCTTATATTGCTGTTAAACTGAAGTTTTCTACCTACTGAAAAAATGAGGAGTAAGCCAGCATTATTTAAAATATCGCTAAGTGAACATTGTGTTTCTTTGTGATTTATTACTGTACTTCTTTTTATAACAGAAGATTAATGTTGCTGTTTGTATTCTTACATGTGATTATTGCTTTTTTTTCTTTAAATATCAGTATACTCTTCTATAAATATGATTTTTGCTACTGAGCTTACATTTAAAATTTTTGTTGGATGGAAATGACTTTGAATGTTATCACTTTTTGCTTTCTAAGATAGAATAAAATATAAAAATTTATGCAACAGATATGACTTTGAATGTTATCTTTCTTGCTTTCTAAGATAGAATAAAAGATAAAAGTTTATGCAGCAGATATACCACTCTACTGTTTGGAAAAGTGTTTAATCTCTCTAAATTCATTTTCCAATAAAAGAGACTGCAGTAACAGTAATACACCCTAATGGAAATTATATATCTGCTTTTATTTACTTTGTTAAGCAAAGGCTATTCATTTATTGTTGTTGTTGTTAGGTGCCATCGAGTCGGTATCCGACTCATAGCAACCCTCATAGGGTTTTCAATGGCTGAGTGCTTTGGGATTTCCTTGGGAGTGGATTGCCAGGTCCTTCTCCCAATTCATTTATTAAGCTTTACTATCATCACAGGCAGGAGTTGACAGACTAGTAGCATCAAGGAAATCATAATGTATTTTCAAATAGTAAATAACTGTTTCTTTCAGAATCAAAATTTTGTTTATGTCAAGTAACTGCAAGATAGAAAAACTAAAATTCAAGAAGGTTAAATGGTTGCTCCAAGGTGTTTCAGTTAATTCCTCTATTGCTATTTTAAGAATTAAATTTAGTTATACCTCTCATTGTTGCACACTAGGCAGTCTATGATAGTATATATATATAAGATGAAAAACTAAAGAAGTAGAAGTTTCACAAAAATGAATATGAAATATCATGGTTAGTGCCAATTGCTCAGAAAATTTGTTTTTTTTTTGACCCAGAACCTGAGGGAAATTTATCTTATTAGTGAAATATATGACTTAATATTAAGTCTTTTGATTTCTTGTATATGTTTCTTCTTACTACTTACTTTATGGTCCTCTGCATTTTAAATGTGTTTTTTCTTGGAATTATTAAATCTTCTATTTAGAAAATGAATGTAACTGATATTACTTCTCTTCTATTTTTTTAGGAATTCTTGTTAAATCATGGGCACAAATATTTGCCACCTCTAAAGCCCAAAAATTACTATTTCGAATCATAGATTGTTTACTGCTGCCACATACAGTATTACAGCAAGAGAAGGACTTGCCTGTACCTATGTTGAGTGCACTTCAGAAGAGCCTTCCTTTGTATCTCCAGGTATACTAAGTGTGACTGCTTAGGAGTGAACAAAAAAGAAACTTAGCCTTAAAACATAGTTTACTAAATGCAGATTTAAAAACAAGACATTGTAATCTCAAGGACATATGTGTATGCATGTCATATCCATTGAGAATGTTTTTAAAATTTCTTGTTGGGTTTGGCTCGGAAAACAAAAATGAAAAAGGCAAACTAGCACAGACACTAATCGAAGTGTGCTCAGTATTTTCCTTACTGACCTTAACTGCAGCAACCAGACTAGAGTGGAGGAGATGTAAGAGAAAGCACTGTAAAAGATGTTATAGGTAAAGGAGCAGAATGGATAGGAGTCAGAGGGCTATTCCTGCCAGAAGGAGCAACATGTACAAGGGTAGGAGCTTCAAGAGAAATATGGCATGTTTGGGAAAAGTATATAGATGTTTTGTGGCTGGAAATTCATGTCGGAGGAGCTATTTAATGGAGGGTTTTTGTATTCTGTGCTATGGAAGTTTGGATTTCATCTTTATGTTGGTGGTGGTATAGATTTTGATCCAGGAAGTGGGAGTGACATAATCATGTTTATATCTTAGAAGAATGATTCTGGTGTCAACATCTAAGATTGTTGATGTGAAGGTTAGATTGCAGACATAGAAGGTGCTGAATAGTTCATTGAATTACCTCACACATTATCCAAAGGTTTTAAACCAAAGCAATGAGATTATAGCCCACACAACAGATTTCAAAATTATTGGTGAGCTCCTATTAAAGGTATTTGCTAAGTGAGTGTTGAGGAGGAACAGAAAGAAAGGAAATGCTTCCTGAACTCCAGAGTGACTTCTTTTGTAGATAGTTGTTGTTGTTGTTGTTAGGTGCCGTGGAGTCAGTATCTGACTCATAGCGACTCTCATAGGGTTTTCAATGGCTGACTGTTTCGGGATTGCCTTGGGAGTGGATAGCCAGGTCCTTCTCCTATTTTTGTGGTGCTGGGAATTGAACTCGGGACCTCAGAGACTGCAGCGCAGCGCTCTACCAACTGAGCTAAATCCCAGCCTTTTGTAGATAGTAGTACTACTAAATGAAATGGGAAATTTTGGAAATGCAGAAAAGATAAGAGTTGGGTTTTGAGCCAGAGTGTTAATTACCTATAATCCTGGCACTGGCCAGGCTGAGGCAGGAGGGTCAGCCTGAACTACAGAAAAGAGGAGGAGGAGAGAAAGGAGGAAGATTTTTTGAGCAACTTTAGTTTGTAATAATATGGAATATGTAAGTAATAATGTGCAGTAGGCAGTTATTCATTTCTCATTCATTTGTGTCTGACACTAGGGATAAGACCTTCTCAACAAAAGAAGCTGAGGAAGAAGGGGAAAGTGGATTTTGATTGGGTAACAAGAAATCTCTTTTATAGATGGATTTTTAAAATAAAGTTTTAAGAATTTTGAGGAGTTTTAAATTGAGTGTATTTTGGCATTTATGATACTATTTAAATCAAAGTTTAGTGTGTCATCTAGTAGAAAGATGAGGAGTAGAGGCAGAGTTTGGACTACCAGGCCCACAGAGAGGCAGATGAGTAGAAGAGAGCTGTGGGTAACAGTCAAGTCTGGAGGATTTGTTAGTTGTGCTCCTCTTAAACCCAGTCTAGTAGGAATTCTTAAAATGTTCTTAAGCGATACGTTGAAAAATTTGGTGAATTATCCATTCAGCAGGACTCACAGGAAACTATATCTTCAATTTCTTAAAGCTCTTACCCTCTGATTTATTGTTATTTTACTTAAACAAAGCACTCAAGGAACAGTTGATGGGGTTCTACAATTTTAAGGGTTTTTCAGTTCATTTGCTAATGTTTTAACAGCTGTGTGCTATTTTTTATTACAAACAAACTTTTAGAATTTCCTACTGGGTAAATAGCCATTTATAGCTAAATTGGAGACTTAACAAACATGCTAACAGAAAATTATAATTATATGGGTATGTAATTATATAGCTATGTACTTGATCATTTCTTTTTCTCAGGGAATTAGTTTAATCATTTATATGTATTAAATATTATAAGCTGTATGAAAGTATTTTGCCAACAGACATATAAAAAGATGAGTTCTTGTGACCTTTATTAAGCTCCTA
This sequence comes from Pedetes capensis, assembly GCA_007922755.1. NCBI lineage: Eukaryota > Metazoa > Chordata > Mammalia > Rodentia > Pedetidae > Pedetes > Pedetes capensis. The sequence goes on along the minus strand of VMDO01014438.1, from coordinate 544 downwards.
ATTCCTCTAAACCTCAGTTTCCCTGGCTGTAAAGAGGGGACAGAATAATATTAACTCAGTGGGCGTTTTGTTTTGTTTTGTTTGAGAAATTTAAGTGAATTAATGAGTATAAAGCACTTGGTGCAGTGTTCAATGTAAAAGAACCTCTAAGTAAGTTGTTATTCTGAATCTTAAACTTCTGCTCTCCCCTCCCATTAATTATTTTTTTAAATTGTCATATTTCTTAACGTGGAAAATTTTTAGCATAGATTTTACATTCTTAGACAAAATGACTCCCTTCCATCCATCTGCCCCTCTGGAGGACTGGCAGTCCAAGCTTTACTATGCTTTCTTTACTATGAGTCTGACTCATAGCGACCCTATGTACAGCAGATCGAAACACTTGCCGATTCTGTGCCAGGCAAACCATCTTATTTATGTTTAAGCCCATTGTTGCAGACACTGTGTCAATCCATCTGGTGGAGGGTTTTCCTCTTTTGCATTGACCTGCCACTCTCCCAAACATGATGTCCTTCTCCAGGGATTGATCTCTCCTGACTACATG